>VXBT01005241.1:1036229-1256474 GCA_013400235.1 Oriolus oriolus | reverse complement strand
GTTTCTTTGGAAGGCTCTGGCTGAGGTGCACGTGGGGCTGTGGGGTGAGGCAGCTCTGTGTCCCCGCGTGGGTAACTCGGTGTGTGTTCGCAGGCTGTGACAGCGAGCACTGGGGGCCCCACTGCAGCAACCGGTGCCAATGCCAGAACGAAGCGCTCTGCAACCCCATCACGGGCGCCTGCGTGTGCGCCGACGGCTTCCGCGGCTGGCGCTGCGAGGAGCTCTGCGAGCCGGGCACCTACGGCAAGGGCTGCCACTTCCAGTGCCAGTGCCACCACGGGGCCACCTGCGACCACCAGACCGGCGAGTGCCACTGCGCGCCCGGATACACCGGGGTGTTGTAAGTGCAGCAAGAGCTGGGGACTCCCTTGAGCTGATTTGGTTCGGCCGCGTTTAATGCGACGAGTAATTGGCTGAATTTACACCCTGTTATACACTGGCCTTTGTAGAAATCAGGGCACAAGATTTCAGAGAGACTGAAGAAAAGGAACCTCTGTTCTTGCTGCTGGTTATACCTGTGGCCGTGAAGGGAGCCTTCAAGAGAGCTGGGGAGGGGCTTAAGACAAGAGTGTGTAGTGATAGAACAAAGGGGAATGGCTTTAAAGTGATAGAGGGCAGGGTTAGATGGGATATTGGGAAGGAATTTTTCTCTGTGAGGGTGGGGAGGCCCTGGCACAGGGTGCCCAAAGAAGTTGTGCCTGCCCCTGGATCCCTTGAAGTGTCCAAGGCCAGGTTGGATGGGGCTTGGAGCGCCCTGGGATAGTGGAAGGTGTCCCTGCCCATGGCAGCAAGTTGGATCTGGCTTCAATGTCTCTTCCAACACAAACCATTCCAGAATTCTATTATTCCATGCTATTAAAATAAAATATAGTGCTAAAAAAAGCTTAAAAATAGTTTATATTTTCCAACTCATGCAACAACTTTACCTGTTCCTAATTTCAGAATGTGAATACAATCCAAATTACAATGGAGTTTTGATAAGCAGTTGGACTCTCTCATTAGCAGTCGAATGCAGCATCAAATGGGACTTTTCCATCCCCAATTTATTTGACTTTCAATCTAACTGAGAAAGCATTGCTGTTAACTGTATCAGCTTAGTATCTAGGGGGTAAATTTTAAGCATAGAGAGCAGGGATTTAGCGGTGTGACTCCTATTAACTTTAACGAGAATCATGTAGCTAAATCCCCATCCACCACACGGAAAGTTTACCGGTAGGATTCACAAAATCTGCATATTAATTTTAGGACAGCAAGCAATAGTTTCTTGTTTAAAATTGCCCCCAGTGCAACATCAGTTCTCATTAGAGATCTTTCAGTAGTTTCAGAAGTAATTATGTTTTTCAGAATTATTTAAGGGGAAAAGAGAATTTAGTCATTGAATTTGGTTGGAGATCTATTTCAGGTGAGTTAATGCTTTTGCAGTCTATTATTATTTGTTGACCTGCATGAAGGGGAAAGTAAAAAATAAGGACAGTGTTAACCCTCATAAATAAGTGATAGGCCTTTTGAATATTTTATTTAGTACTTGATTTCCTCCTAGACTTGTGACCTCAGTCATGGAAGCACTCACTGCTAAGGACTCTGCCTACTCTTGGGAGTGCTCCTCTTGGCATCAGTGTGTCAGTACTCAGCAGGGCCAGCCCCGATACGGTGTAGGAACATCCTCATCAGAGGACAGTCAGTTAGGGGGAGAACATCCTGTAGTTTCAGAACCTCGATGCTGAAAGCTCTGATGTGCAGCTGTAGGAGACACTGGGCTTTCCAGGGATTAGCCTCACATTGCCCCTCCACGAGTACTGAGAGAGACTCAATGAGCTTAAATAGCCTTTAAATGATGTTGGGTCCTTGCCAGTCTATTATACACTGCAAATGTTAACATTCAGTAGTGACTGGAGAAATTTCAAGCATTTTAATCCCATCCTTTTATTTCCTTTGCAGCTTCTTTTATTGCCATGTCATATAATTCACATTGAAGGCTTCATTCTGCAACTCGTATTTTCCTGGGCTATTTTAATGATTATGAGTTGTCCTGTTGAGATGGGTGGTATTTGGTACATACATAAAGGTTACACACATGCATCAGCCTTACAGGGCATAAACAACCCCAGCAGAAATTAGAGGAATCTCAGCTAATTGGCAATGCCAGCTGAGCCTTACTGAGGTTTCGTCATTTGCATAAGGACTCCCATGATGACCTGTGTTGTGGGTTTTCCTCATTTACTGTTTCCTGTATGTTCTTTAAAATGATCTCTTTGTTTTCTGTTGTTCTCTCTCTCCCCAAAGCTGTGAGGAGCTGTGTCCCCCCGGCAGCCACGGAGCTCAGTGCGAGCTGCGCTGCCCCTGCCAGAACGGGGGAGTTTGTCACCACATCACCGGGGAGTGCTCCTGTCCTGCCGGATGGATGGTGGGTACTGCTTATCCTCATTTTGGGCTTGGAATTGGATGTTAATTGTTCACTGGCTCAGCTGACGTGGATCTGCCAGGCTCTAACAATTCCCAAACTGGGACCACCTTTGTTGGGTGTACACAGCGCCTACACGGACAGGCCACCAGTCTGGGACCTGCCACCATCCCTGGAAGTGTTCAAAAAACATGTGGATGTGGCACCTGGTGACATGAGTTAGTGGTGGCCTTGACAGTGCAGGGGGAATGGTTGGACTTGATCATCTTGGAGGGCTTTTCCAGCCTCAGCAGTTCTGTGATTCTGTGACTAGGAGGTGCCGTCACAGAGTTTAAAAACAACAGTATGGTGAGAGACAGAAGAGTTGTCTGTGAGTTCTAGTTCCTTGGAATATTCCCTGCAGCCTTAGACACTGCCCTCACACAGGACAGAGAGCTCAAACCAGCTCGACATTGTCATGTTCCCCTTCAAGGGAGAGGGAGAAGCCAGAGGGAATCCAGTGGCTCAGGCAGGCAGCAGAGCAGGCTGAGGCCAGGACAGAGAGGCCAGTTTAGTGTCGTGTCCTTGCTCAGGCACCACTGCCATTGATCGCCACAGATTTGCTTATGTCAGGGCTTGCACTGCAGAGAGACGACTGCCCTAACCTTTAATCCTTTGAGTCAAGAAAGCAAGGCCAAGCATTTTAAAAGTCCTCAACTTTATCAATAATGTAATAATGAACTCTCTTGGGGTGTGCCAAGTCTCACAGGCCTTCATCCCCTTTAGCTGTACTAAACTTCCTGGCATTTTTCCTGTATCTGACAATTAGTCTCTTGGCAAAGTTGCTGGATTTTAAAGCATACAAGTACTCTGATTTTTTTATTTTTACATAGAAGACTCTGCAGATCATCACACAGCTGTGACTTCTGATGGGGACCTTCTACCCATTCAAACATATAAAAGCTGAGAGGAATGTTTATGTTCCTTTGCATTTGTACATCAAATGCTTTGAGTTCAAAGTACCAACCATGAGATGTTGCTGTATATCAGCAAAATGGGAAAATATTGCTGTCTGTAAATTTTGGTGGAAAATCTCTCTCTAACTGGCAAACAGGAATCTCTAACACCACCAGTCATGGCAAAAGTGGTGATGAGGTTATTCCATTTCAAATGACAAAGGCAAAACTCGTCAGAAGTATGAATATGGCACTTGCCCTCACCTGGCAATCAGTGCAGGCAAAGAAATGGTTCTTTCCTTGAGTGCTGGAGCTAAAGCATTAGGAAAGCAATTCACATATTTTTGAGGGCCTATCAGTCCATTCTGGCACTACCTCCTAAGCAGTGATCAATAAAGTGATTCACATAAAAATATTACTTTTTTCATCTCTCCTCCTGCATGCCAAGATTTCTCAGGATCTGAGTTGTTTTGCTGCATTCTTCCTTACTTGTGTTTTATCAGGAGTTTTCTTTTTCAAAGTTAAAACATCACAAAACAAATAAGGGTATCAGAATAGAGCAGGAAGTTTTGAATGTGTTTTAGGATGCAGCACAGACCCTAAGAAGAACCACGGCACTGGGGCTGCACAGCAGCTGTGGTTGTATTCTGGCCCAGTCCTGCCCAATTCCTTACAGTCTGGAGTTCCTTTTATGCATTTTTAGGAGCCCAGAGAGACTTTTCTGAAAACTGTGTTGTTGGCTGCTCTGTCCCCAGAGGAACCCTAGACTTAACAATTGATGTTTGAAACAAGCATAACTGAAAATTGAAGAGAGAGATCAAGTATTCTGCAGAAAGAAACTGAAATTATAAGTAAAAGCACTCAGCTTGTAAATGTTGAGATTTTAAGTATAAAGGGTCTCTCCAGGGTTTTAATGAAAAGCTGGTAATTCAGTGTACAGAGAGGGATAAAAAGTATGTTTTCATGCTATATTTTTAACTCTTGGTGGTTGGAATGGTTTGGGAAGTGAGACATGAGGGGGCTGTAAACGAGCAGGCGAGATGGGATTGCTAGACAGCATTCGTTTTATTTCACACCATGGGTTTCTGTGACACCAGGAATTTTACTTGCTGATTTTGAGGCTTGAGACTGCACGTATATATTGAATATACCAACATTTTGGAAGGAGAGAATTCTCCCTAGATTTATACAAGTGCAAATCCACTTGGACTTTATTGCTGCTGGATGAGCTGCAACTTTTATCCTTTCCTAGGCTGGCTTATTAACAGGAGCTCAGCTCCCTTCGGGGTTTGGTGGGATAGGGAAGGGGAGGCAGTGACTTTAAAAGGAGGAAGTTCTGGGGTTCTGAGGTTCTTCCTTGAATCTACCATCTTCAAAGCCTGGTTCTTTTATGACTTGTAATTTCTTTCCTCCCACCAGTGCAGAATCTCCCAGCAGCACAAGTTCTATGGACAGAGTCCTGTGGGATTTTACTGCCCCATGGGTTCTTCACCAGGAGAATGGTGGCCAACAGCTTTAATTGTTGAACAATCAACAGAACGTGGCTTCCAGCGTCCCACAATGTTGGACTTTTTCCACTTCTGTGCCTTTGTGGCTGTGGAGTTTAGTGGGTGGCTGCTTTAGGGCCTCATTAACAATTTACAGGTTTAATTCTATACATCTTTCTCATTTGCAGTATTAAATTCTCCAAGCGCTCTCAGGAAGTGGGGAGAGAAGTTAATTTAGCATTTACAACACTTCTCAGAAGCCCTTTTGAAGGACTAGCTCTCTGTGCTTAGGAAAGCAGCAATATTTTGTGACATGACAGAACATTTGTCACTGGCAACGCCCCCTGTTTGGCCCCAGACCCTCTTCCCAAGGCATTGTGGTGCCATGGTAATAGAACACACTCTGCTCATCACTTCTCTCATATTGATTCTGGGCTTCATGAAGCATCATTTGTATTTTTGTCTATTTTTCTTTCTGTTGTGGATTTTAAACATGGGGGTGTCTGAGAAAATGGAGCAGAAAAAAAATCTTTTCTGTCCTACAAAATACAGCAAACAATGTCAAAAGCAGAAGCTGGTGAGATCAGGGCCTTAAAAAAGGTGCTGATGGGGTGAACTTTGCTGATTAGATGTATAAGCAGCAGGAAATGTTGGTCTGACATTTGATCCTCTAGAGAGGGATGTTTTGAATTCCCTTAGTACATATTAATGCAAAAAGTACAGCTAAAGATTCTCTTGGCTCCGGGGGGATGCATCCCAGAGTATTGCTTTCTCATCATTTGTTGATAGAAATCCTGTTCCTTTTGAGACATGAAGGGAGAAAGTATTTATTATCAAGATAAATGGACACTTAGGTTTTCAGATATATAGTGTTGTGTATTACTGAAGTCCAGAGACACCAGTTTTTAACACTGTAATCTGAAAGTTCTTGAACTGAGGCCAACCTGTCTGTTTTACAGCCAAGGAGCCTCATAGCCCTGGTTGGGAAAGACTCGAAGTATCTGGTTTATGGTGACATTGAAGAGCAGCCTCTTCACTTTGGGGTTGTTGATAGAGCTAAACTTCCCAAGCCCCAGGGACTGAAAGCAGTCATTATATTCCTGGTTTATATTTTGAATAAGTTGTGTCTGATACGTGCTTGTTTCAAAACTGGGAGCCCCCGGGGCTTGCTTAGGGAAACAGAGAAATTAAACCCAAATAATCCTGTGGCCAGACACTGTTTCTGTCTCACGCTGGGCACTGTGGTGACACTGGCAGCAGCACCACTTGCTGCAGATGCCAAACGTTTTCCATTATAGGACCACAACTTCAGATCCCAGCACTGCCAGACTTGTTTTGGCTGAAGTTCCTCAGCTGGATGCCAGCCTCGGGCTTTGTATTTGCTCACAGGGAGAAAAACATACAACTTCTAAGAAAGCCTGGGGAAATCCTTGTAAGGCCTTGATACTTGGCAGGGGCATTATGGGATACCTGGGACAAAACCACCTGAGTTTGGCCGGTAAATTCTCCAAAGACACAACCCCACACGAGGGTGAGCATTCCCTGCCTTGGGGCTGAACACCTGGAGCAGGGATTGCCTGGGAGCTGCTTTCCCTTGGGAGCAGTGCCAGGGTGCACAGCAGGGACTGTCTGGCTTTGCTTCACTCCCAGGGCAGGTTAAGCAAGGAGGGGAAGGAGGAAATATCTCAGAGATGAGGGTTTGGGTCTGGATGAAGGAGAGGACTGAAAGGGAGGCTGCAACAAGGATTCGCAATAGACTGGAAAAAAGAGGCAGGAAAGCAGAGGGCTGGGAGCATAAAATGGGGAAGGGAGGTCACCACCAAAATGTGAAGTTGAGGCAGGTGAGGCACTGAGATGGGGCTCCAAGGCTGGGGATAAGGAGCTGGGAGGATGCTGGATGATGCATCTTGTCACTGTTTAGGGATTAGGCAGATATTCCACTGCATAACTCCCTCCTCTGGCCAGAAGGCTGCTGCAGTGCTGATGTGGGCAGTCACGTTCCTTCTGTGCCATCTGTAAGGGCTTTCTGCAGCAATCCTAATCCTCATTCCCATCCTGCCCCTCCATGGCTTACGCAAAGCTATGGCAGATCCATTCTGTGCTGCTTTGAGAGATGGATGTGGGGTTGGAGAGAGCAGAGAGAGTGAGTGAAGGACATGAAGGGCAGTAGAAGACTTTTCCAGCAGCTGTGTTTGGTTGGATGAATGAGACTGGCTGAAGAAGAGAGATCATCACAGACCACCAAAACCAGCACAGCTACACCCTCCCAGTGCAACCTTTCCAGCAATCCCTTCCTTCCCAAACCTTCTCTGTGCAGGGTGTGTCCAACAACTTTTCAGACTCTCCATTTCACAAAAACCCCAGGAGCACACAAGCAGCTTTGTGGACTTCTCTGGTTGCCTTTAACTTCTCCCACATCTTCGCACGGTTGTTCAGGGGGCAGTGAATATCCTGCCAGCCCAGCTGCAGTGTGTGGGGGAGATCCAAGGAAGAGAATTATCCATGAGTGTGCAGTGGTGAGAAAAATCTCTTCTGGAGTCAGGCCAGGCAGGCATTTACTGTGGTAGCAGAGTTTTCAGACTGTCTTTAGCACATCTTATGCAGATAAAATATTGCTGCTACACTTACATCTAGTTTTAGTAAGAGGGACAATAAAATTCCAAGCTGCATAGAGAAATTTATTGCATTATGAATGTTGACTGAAATATTGCTCTTTATGCAACCTTACCAGGGGCTGGTGTGTGCACAGCCATGTCCTCCTGGAACCTTTGGAATTAACTGCAGCCAGGACTGTCCATGCCACAACGGAGGACACTGTGACCCTGTGACAGGAAAATGCCTCTGTACAGCTGGCTATATAGGAGACAGGTAAAAATCAACCCCCAAAGCCTTTCATTTTAACCATGGACTGTCAATATTTATATCCCTTCTAGGACAATCTTCCTCCCTGAAAAATGGTGTTATGTTTCTATTGCTCCAATTAGGTTCATCCTTCTGAAGCACTTCAAGCAATATAAATGTGGCAATGTTATTACTTTTTATTGGCAATGCTCTCCATTTACAGGGGTTTTTAATATAACTTTTAAAATTTAATGGATTAAATTTAATTTAGATATTTACAGTGATAAATTTAATAGAGAGCATTACATGTTTACAAGATATGTAAATGAACTATCTTTATACAAATTAATATCCTCAAGAGTAAGCAATGCAGCAGTTTAATGTCTCCTTCATTCCTCTGTGCTGCTGTAGCACTGATCCATCTCAGCCACCAGCAAAAGGTGATAAATCCTCAAAATTTATAAACGAGAGCCTTCACCCATGAATCGATCAGAGCAGATGATAATATTGTTTTACCAAGGTGTCATGGATTCAGCAAAGTGACTACACAGCAAAGTCAATGAGGGATTGCAACACGTGCTGGCTTAGCCTCCAGCTAATCCTGGCTAACAAAGGTTGGGAAGTGCAGTTAAAGCAGCTCTCAGGAGCACTTTTTGCTGGGGCTGCGGCACCAGGGTTTGCCAAGGTGCTAAAGCACTTTCTCCTCTATGTTCCCTTTTTTATTAGCTCTGTACTGACATATGCTACAATTATATTTTTATGCAACAAAGTTCATTGGAATTTCTCATTTCTGCCTTCACTGTATAATCAGCAGGTCGCTGTAGCACAAACATCCAGTCCTCAGCCCTGGGGGAGGGTCAGAAGGCTGCTTCTTCCCGTGTGGAAGTGTGGAGCTTCCCTGTTTCCATTTTATGGACAGTTATAATTGGAGGGGGCTCTGGAGTTTATGTCAGGATTTGCATGGGGTTGAACATGGAGGAAATACTAACTATTTCCAAGTAATTTAGAGGAGAAACATTGGTGTGCCTCTCTTCCCCATTCTCCATCTGGAGACAGTGTTTCCACACATGTGATACCATATAATTCCTGTTTCTCTTTGTCTCCTTCTGGAGACTTTTTCGCTAAGGGAAGCAACTGTGCAGCCTGGGCCTTTATACTGGTGACCACACTTGAATCCCAAGCTGTTCCCAGTGCTGGCCATGCTGGGAAAGGCTGAAAGAGGTTCTCTTGTTCTCCTCATTTGGTTGTTACACATCCTGATGGATTCCTGGCTGTAGATTAATCAATCCAATCAAGTATTGGAGCTGTTGGGAGCTCCCAGCCAGCAGCCTGCATCCCTGTTGGGGATGAGGACAGGAGATGGGAAGAGGATTTTAGTGCTGATTGCCCTTGGAAAGGGGCTGGAGAAGGCATCTCAGGGAAGACATGGCAGGAGCTCACAGGGATTGTCCTTGAACAAAGGAAGTGTGGACTCATGAGATCTGTACTTGGAGGAAAATGCGAGAGATTTGGACTCCAAAGAGAGATATAACTTGGGAAGGGAGACAGTAAAAAAAATTAAGGCAGAATCAGTTGGGAGAAGTGGAAAAGAAGTGAGGGAAGGTCACGTTCTGGACCTGCATCCAAGCAAAACCCTTGGGAATGGCTCACGTTCCTCATCCTGGAGCAAGGAAGTAAAGGACACTGAGGGGAGAGGCAGGAGAGCAGAAATGCAAGTGTGTGAAAGGATGAATGAGAACAGGATTAAAAAGGTAAACAGGCAGTTCGGAAGGCTCTGCTGCAGTAGGGTAAAACTGGATTAGCCTAGAAATTCCCACCTTTCCAGCGGGTTCCTGGAAGTTTAAAACATGTTCATCTATCAGCCTTTAATCCCCCTTCCATGAGCAAAGGGAGAACCTAGGCCTGTTGTATCCAGCTGCAGTTCTGCCACTTGCTTGGGCTGGGCAGCGCTGGTTTGTACTGGCTGTACTGGTTTGTTCTGAACACGCACCTGCCCTCACCTGGCTGGAGGCCCATTGATTTCAGTGAGGGACAAGGTCTTTAAAGAGTCTGAATGGCTTTTCTTGATTTTGTGTTCATACCACAGGGGCAATGGGACAGACCAGGCAGCTCCAGTTTAGCTCAGTCTGTTTTACCCTCTGCATCTCCTGCAGCTTTTACAGTGTCACAGCAAAAAGGAGAGCAGGAGAATCTGCTGCACAACAAAACACTGTTTGCTTTAACATTTTACAAGGCATTGAAAAAATCTTAATAATGACAGATACTATGAATAACAGCAATAAAGAAATAAATACACTTTACCCACTATCATCTTAGAATTGTCAATAAGTACTATATAATGCTACAGTTCATCATCACGTGCAGAAGATAATAACATAGAGTTAGATAAATATCTGTGGAGATGAAATGGTCATAAAGGTCTGTGTGAGTGTAATTGCCACACTTTTGTTCCCTACCTGTTTTCCAAGAGTGGCACTGCACTAAATCTCTAGGAAATTGGCAGCACTGTTAATAACTGCAGGATGCTTTGTGCTCACTGAAATGACTGGATCTGTCATGGAAATGTGTGTTTTACAAACTGGAAAGGAATAATAGCAGAGGCGCAGTTAGAAGCTGAGAATGGAGTGTTTCAGAATTCAGTGGCTCACGGGAAAAGTGAACATGCTGGTTTAGCTTTGTTTTCCATATTGCCCTTAAATCTAAAGATTGAATCATAAGAGAATAAATCTCACATTTGTTAGAACTATATGGGCAGATTTACTCTCCAGTTGTTGTGTTCGTACCTGTATCTCTTATCTCCAGATTAGTGCATTTTGGATGGCTTTTCATATTTGTCTGTGCTACATAAATGTGATCATTGTTTCAAAACAAAGAGAACGGCCTAAAAAACTTTGCAGCATTATTCCCTAAGAAAAGGAAATTGTGGGAAAAAATGTAGGTGCATGTACTAAGTTCATCTGTTAAGCAGGCTGTCTTCTGTTTAATATTTTGTGAAATTGCTTCCATTAATTCTACAGGTGACAGCCATATTATCCTATCCCAACCCAAATAATTATAGTACATAATAAAGTTCAGTGGATATTATAATACGAATCTCCCCAGATAGGCAGAAAGCAATGTAAATTAAACAAGAAACATAACTAGGGCTTAGCAGCTCATTTTGTAATTTAATTGAACAATGTATCTGGTTGTTAATGGTGCTATGGACACATTAGATTGATATGTTGCAAAGGAAAGATGTTTAAGTAGAAAGCTAATTCCTGCTGTGATTATTCTCATGTTCCAGAGGAGTCATTATTAGTATTCTTTGTATAAAATTCATTAGCGGTAGCTGCTTGATCTCCAAATAAATAAGTTGGTTAAATTGTTAGTAGAAAAAGGCTAATTATGTAAATGGATTAGGTCATCAATATTTCATTTCCAGATGCTTTTCTCCCTGCTAGGTAATGCTTCATCTTCTATAAATATAGAATGATACAGTGCACTATTGACTAAGAATTCACCCCGTGGAGCACAAAGCTCTCCTGCTCACTCCAGGGTCTGTGCAGCCGTGGGGACATGAGGAGCTTCATTGTTCCTTCTTGCATTTCATTTTCTGTGAGTGTGCCAGCCCCACTGTTCCCATTCTTTGCTGGCTCTTTCCTTTGCAGCTGAGCCCCCTGAGAGCAGCAGGGCTCTCTCTCTCTGGTGCCTCTCCAGACTCTTTCCCTCTTTGTCCCAAACTCCTCTCACTTTGGGGTCTCACTCCTCAACTCGGATTTGCAACCAGAAACTGTGTTGGTGCCTGCTGGAATTAAATCACCAGACAGGCCCTTTGCTGTGTTCATTTATTTTTAGTAAAACATTATAATCTCAAACTGCAAAAGTAATGCCCTTCTTATATACTGCCTATGTTCATTGCAGTTTTGCCTGGCTTGCATCACACATTAATCTTTTATTACTGATCATTATATTAACTCTCACCTGCCAGCTGTGAAATGACCTGCAGAAAGACATTTAACAATTGCCTCCATCCACCGAGTTTACAGTATACACTTTAATCAATGCTCAGGCTTAAATTAATGCTGATAGGCAATTTCCAATGCCTGGCATCCATGTGATAAGGGAATTGGGCTTTTCTGGGCTTCTTTTTTCTGTTTTTATTAACAGAAAAGGCCTATCTGTATTTCACGGTGGATCATGTAAACTGTGGTAGTGACTCATTGCAGAATTTTGAAACCACTGAATTATGTCAAGCACAGAATCAGTTGCTTTCTTCAGGACCTTGGCTGAGCTTTTCCAAGTAGGAAATAGTCTGAACCCTTAAATTGCTTGTGTAGGACAAGGAAACAGACTTTTTGGCAGATCTCAAAATGTATCCAAGTAGGGAGATATATTTAACAGTGCATGGAAGGTGCGATTTAAAACAACCTATGTGAAGTGTTTGCAGGTTCCAATTTTACGTGCATCAAATATTAAAAATGTTGGCAATTTTTAAGAAGATTCTCCACTAAGGAGTGTGAAAGTGATTTTTATTGAGATTTTATACTACTGAGCTACCCTGGAGTAGGAGAAGAAAAGCAAATTTAAGCTTTTAGTTGCTCAGAACACACACAAAACACAAAGGGGTTTCTTTTCTCCTTGTTGATATAAAACTGGTGCAATTACAGCACTGAAACATTGCTGGAGAACATTTTGCTCAGTATTGCTAAATACACTTTCCCTTTCAACCCTCCTCATCACTGAGAGGACCATGCACTTTTGAGGGAGGTGCACAGTCCTTCTGTGATAAAGAGAAGTCAAACAGGTGAGGGGTTGTGTAATAAAATATTTTATTGCCTATCAGTTTCTTACAATTGATGAACGCAATTTTCAAGGTCCAGGAAAGAAGAATGCACTTCTAAATGAGGTAATATTAACTAATACAAATTTAGCAGGATATAATTGGGCATGGATGAATGCAGTTTCTCTTAGCAGCAATTTGCAAGCCCAGGATGTCCCATCACTCCAGTGATACCATCAGTTCACAGTATGTTACTTAAATCAGTGAGCAATGATTTCGTGTTTAATTCATTAACAAAAATGTTCCTGTGTAAAAGCTGTGTCCTGATGAGATTGTGGCTGTGACTGGATCCCATCTCCCCCATGCCATGGCAGGTGTCAGGAGGAGTGTCCCATCGGCACCTACGGCTTCCAGTGCACACAGACCTGTGACTGCCAGAACGGGGCCAAGTGCTACCACGTCAACGGAGCCTGCATATGTGACCCTGGATTCAAAGGCATCCACTGCCAGGAAAGAATGTGTCCAGAAGGGGTTTACGGCCTCAAATGCAACAAGAGATGCCCTTGCAATATTACCAACACCCTCAGGTATGTACATCATGTGATGTTCTAGTGCAGGGACTGGTCAAATAAAAGCATTGGGGAAAAAGTCAGTTTAACTACACCTACTGTCCTTTTCTATGTAGTTTTAAGTACAATCACAGAGTGTTTCTCTGGACTGCAAAACTTTGATTTAAATTACCTCATGTTTGAAACCATAAGCCTCAGTGCAGCCAGATACTAAGCATGTATCTGCTAACAGTTCTGGTTACACCTGAAACAGCCTGACATAAGGCTTTATCCTGTAAGTCTTCTAGGCACAAAAACTACCAGATGATGCCCATATGTGTGGATAATAACCTACTGAAGCTTAAAAAATAGATACATGTTTACTCAGATCCATCACTTTGCCTCTTGTTATGACCTGGGTTTTCTTGTTAGATCTATAGACAGCAAGGGGACTTTCAACATGAAACCTAATTTGCTTCAGCTGATGTCTCATGGCAAATTACCTTGCTGGAAACACTTGAGGCAGATGTATAAATAGACTGAAATCAATATCCCTGAGTCAGTCTGTGGAGCTGTAACACGGTCGACATTGTCAAAATAGATTCCTCACGTGAGCCTATTTTTGCTCTTCATTATCTATGTGTATGTGGGAAATATTCAGGCAAATAAATATCAGGGAATTATACCTACAATGGAATGAGCCTCCCTTAAAAGGTCAGGGTTTGATGTTTTATTCCCTTTTTTGCCTTTTTAAAGATCTGATTCTTGAGGTTCTCTTTACTATGAGACAGAGCCACAAACAGACTTTGGCACTTTGAATTTACTTTCCCACTGCAGGCTTGAATAAGTTTGCCAAACCTTGAGAAGAAGGAAGAATTTAAGACTCTTCCCTATTATCCTCTTTGTTACCTTTAGTAACTCCTTGCCTTGTTTACTGACTGCTGGAATTGCTGTTTGGAGAATCCTCACTCCCAGTCTTGCAATAAAGGGAGCCTGGACAGCCAAACCCCCCTGGCCTGAGCTGTCTGATGTTCTGGGGCCACATTTCCTCACCTGCACAATGCTAAGCCCCTCAACTCCCACTGGATTCCTTCCTTTTTCTGCCCATTCCTGTTCAGCAGGCAGAGTCAGTTTAGGGTTGCATAGGCTTCAGGGGGAGGTGGAGATAATTGATACCCAAGAAAACATGCCCTTGATACAGACATTCTTCAGTTTCCAACTAGACAGGTGGGGACCTGACTGTCCTGCTGATGATGACAAACCCACCTTGCCATCTTGCTGCTGCTGAAGTAAAAACACATTCAATTATGTATGCAGGAAATAGCACCTCATTTGTGTGCACACACAGACACACACACAAACACTTCAGGCAAATCTGTCTGTGCACTTGAGATAGACCCTATTTGTCTCAGTCTTAGAAATAAACAGGTGATTTTCTTTGTGAATTCAGCTGTGAGTCGTGAGGCTTTGCTTAACTGAGAGTGAGAGCTCACAATGGATTATTTAAAAACTTGTAATTGTGGTGATACAACTCCTGTGCAGCAAGAGAGCTCCAATACAACTGGGTTTGACAGCCATCATCCAAAGGGTTTGAGGCTCCCAGGGAGCTCTGTACAAGAGTCTCCCATCGCTTCTGATTATGTTGTGTATCATGAAATCATTGCAAAAAATACCATCCCTGAGGCATGAGCTGCACATTATACTCAAAAGATTAGTGCTGTGTTGTACTGAGGGTGGGGGATGCCTCATACTGCAGAGTGAGCTGAGGGATAAATTCCTGTGTGTCACACCACTGCAGCACCTGCCAGTGAGTGTGGCTCCAGCCTGTGGTAAATCCAAGCTGAATTGCTCCTTAGTGTAAAGTGTTCTTCAGGTGCACAGGAGGGTGAGAATATGCTCATGCTCAGCAGCTGACATGTGTGTCTTCACCTCTCCTGAGCCTGCAGAAACCTGTTTGTGTGTCGATATTCCAGAAAGGTGGAAATTGAGTGGAAGGACTGCGGGCCACAGGCAAGGCTGAGCTTGGCTGCTGTTTCTCAGCTCCATGCTCAATTCATTAAGTCTTTTAGGTGGGGTAAGACTGTGGGTTTGAGGGTGCAGGAATTTACCCTGTGTTACTCAGAACTACCTGGGAGGTGCTCTGAGAGTTTGCCAGAGGATCTTTTATGAGAGAACAGACTTGTACCATCCAGCTGTGAGTAAAGAAGAGGTCTCAGAGAGGTTTGAGAGAGCTCAGAAAGGGGGAGGATTGAATCCTCTCCCAGCTCTTTTCTGGGCATGTGGTCATTCCCGCACACCCTGCCTGTGCCTGGTTGCTGTCTGATGGGAACATTTTATTCCTTCCCTCCCAACACTGCTCCGTCAGCTTCCCTTGCAGCATCCTCTGCTGAGATGATATCTCTGGTTCCTTAATAAATGAGTCTGGTCTCCCTATTGATAAAATCTCCCTTTTTCCTACATCTTATCACTGCTGTTATGGAACAAAGAGTTATCAGCAAGCCGTAGATCGGTAAATGTTCTTTCATTCATCCATGGGATTTCAGCTCTCCACTTTTCCACCAGCTCTGCAGAGTGCTGTCAATTGCTGAGCCAAGGAGCGTCAGAGCTGATGGAAAATGACCTTTTCCAAAGGCACTCCATATTCTGAACAAATCTTTGCGGTGATTGTTTAAGCAGTCCCATACAGTGCACTTCTCTTCCCACCCACCTCTTCCCATTCCTCCCTGAGTGTTTGTCCTTGCTGAAACTGGGCTCTTCCAAAGTGACTCATTTACCCACAGCCATCTATTTTCCCCAGGAGCAGTTTAAGCTGTTGTGGTCCCCAAGTTTTAGGATAATTATAAAACACTTGTAGAAGGGAACCTGTCCCTGGTTTTGTCTCATTTGATCCGGTTATTGGAGAGCTGACTGGAACAGAAAGTTCCGAGGGCTTTGAGGAGTAGCTAAGGAGGAACAGTAGGAAATACACAATCAGCTTTTCCATTTCCATAGATGTATCTATTTTAATGTCTGAAGAGATCGGTGTGATCACCTAGTCTAACCTCCAGCATGGTAATGACTGAAGGACACCATCCAATAATTTCTGCATCAAAGCACACTGAAAGGCACTTTGTACAGGACTTTGAACAACCCCACAATTAGGTGATTTAGAATGTGGTGGTGACTTGGACTGTCCTTCCACAGGAAAGGGTACACCTGTAAAAATCTCCCCCCTGCAAAAAGCCCATGTTGAGACAGCTTACAGTGGCTGAAAAGGAATAATGCTGGCTTGTTCTTCTGTCAGGCAGGGAGGGAAATGAGCAGCTGGAATAGTCCTGGCCACCCACCCTTCCTGAGCACTGAGGTGGAGCCAGCCTGGGGAGCCATGTGCCCTTGGTAATGCCTTTCCTAGGTCAGAGATGGGAGAAGGGAAGGAAGACACTGGGACCAAGTCAAATGGAAGGGGTGGATCTCCAGAGGCTCCAGTTGCTGCCTCAACACCGGCAGGAGGTTGGGGAGGACCAAACCCCATGGAGCTTCCACAAAGTTCTGCCTCGATCTGAGTCAATAATGTGCTGGACAAGGCTGACTTTGAAGATGTACTGAACTGAAGCAGTGGCCCTGCAGTCTCACTGTGGCCACTGCTTTAAAGAAAGAGGCATTTTAGCAAGGGAGACTGGATGTAGTGTGGACACCATGAAACAGAAAATGCTGTAAAATAAGGATTAGGCTGTTGTTAACGAAAATGAGATGACTGGTGCTGCTGTATAAACAGAAAGTCAGGAAATTCACTGGGAAGGTGTTGCTTTGGCTGAAAGGTATGGAGAGCAAATTCAGAATTTGGAACAGGATGTGCTGTCTAAAACATTTCTTCTTCTAATTTGCCTTGAGAAATTTACCTGGTTTCCTCAGATTTCCTCAAAATTAGATGCTTAAAAAAATTGAAGGTCAAAAATTCCTTTATGCTTTTCAGTTCAGATAATAAAAATTTTAAAAATTAATCTTTTATTGCTGTAAATGTGGCTCAAAAGCCAGGGATTGTACAGTAGCTTTGAAAGTGCAGCAGGAGCCCTGGAACCCTTTTCTTTTCAGCTCTGTTAGGTGCTGTGGACAGCTCTGTTCCACCTCTGCTTGGCCTGGAGCCACAGGAACACTTGGCTGCCTGTGTTCACTCCTGGTTTCTACTCTGCTTCTTCCTGTGATGCAGGAGAGTTGAAGAAATAAAAGCTGTTAAGATTCAATGCAAACCACAAAGCATAACACCACCAAACTCTTTGAAGAGTGTAAGGTTCCCTTACTGCTCCCAGCAAGGGTTGGAAAACAGATGTTGGTGGGTTTGCCTTTGGGATCATTTTGGAACCCTCCCATTCTCTCACTGATCCTTTCAGCGATCCTTTTGCAGAGGAATTGTTTGTGCTCGTTAATTTCAGTTTATTGGGGGCTGGAGAAGTGCCTCACATGCACTGTGACCCCTGCTGGCGAAATCTTACATGGACACACCGAACAGGAAGGTGCATTCAGAACAGGAGGGGAGGAATTATACAGACTATTTATACAAATTTCTAGCTGTATTTGCTATTCAAGCTTTATTCTGCCTCAAACTTTTCAACATCAGTCCAAATATCATTTAATCCACTGGGCAGTCTGGGTGCATGGATGTTTGGATGGGTGATAGATTAATTTCCTGGCTCTGTTATATATCTAAGTATGTAATTTGACCAGAATGTAGTTGTACAAAATGCCAGCAGAAGAGAAACCTTCCTAACACACACGTACATCCACACACTCACTGCTTCTACATCATGAGCTGCAATGTATTTTGTATGTAAGTCTGCTCACTTTAGTTACTGGAATAGTTCATACAAACCAGAGAGAAAAAAGAATTAATACAAAAGCTTTGTACTGTTTAGTGATATCAGCTGCAGATCTTGAAAGGGTTTCCAAAGAAAGAAAGGCATCATTTTCGAAATGGGAAAAATGAAGGCAGAAGAGTCAGTTAGGTGGCCAAGATTCCCTGGCAGGATTGGGAAGAGAACAGCTGCCTTCTGCAGTTTGGGAAAGCATCTAAATCTCAGCCCTCCTCAAGTTAACTCTGCATCAGGCACCTTGATTGCCAAACAAGTGCTTTCGAGTTAGGAGAAAAACAAAATCCTGCCCCACTCAGGCTGATAACAAAATTATCCTTTCTTCAATGGGAAGATGATATGGATGGAGGGACCCAAACATCTGCATCAGATTTTCCTGGCTCACAGCCCCATGAAACATGGGCAGGGCTTCAGTGGGGCAGAATATGCTCTCAAACTTCTGCTGGCCCTTGTTGTGGAGTCTAAGTTCCCTGTCTCCAGGGAGGAAAAAGGAAAGCCTGTTTGCTTTTGATTCTTGTTTTAGTGCATGTCAGGATGAGTTTTAGTCCTTAATACACAGCTTGTATCCCATGCAAAAAAGCTGTCCATGCTGATGAAGGAGCCAACCTCGGAGTAAATATTCTTAGTGAGTGTAGTATTTTCTGCGGAATTGTCATAGACTGATTCAAATTGCCCTGATCATACCTTACCTTTGAAAGATTTAATTTAGCCAACGGATGCAGTTCTCATGGAAGCACATGATACATGTAGTAGTAGTGGAAACAGAGAAACACAAAATTCACTTCAAAATCCTTCTTTAATGTTGAGCTTTCAGCTTCTATTAGGTAATGATTAATAGACACGGGGGGAAACCCGAGCTTTTATTATTTTCATCTGAATGTTAAGAGGTGCTTTGTGGAAAACCATAATTCCAGGGACTGCTTTGTCAGAAGAATTTCATGGATGGTAGTTTGTTAGGCTGATGAATTGTTTTAATTAGTCAGTAAAACACTATTTATGATGAAACATTTGACACTCAGGAAATTTGATCCTTTTTAGTTGCAACACTATATGACCAACCTCTCCTACCAGTAATTGCCTGAAACATACTTGGAAATTACGTTTTATGAGGTTACCTTGAAAATTAACATATTCAATATTAATTTTATAGGTGTAAAGAAACCCATTCAGTCATGTCTACAATCTTAAACTGTAGCAATAAATAATCTTAAAGGAAAAGAAATTGTTTCTATGATGCAAAAAACCAGGAGACAGGCCCAGAGAGAGATCCCACCTTGCAGAAGTCTATTCTTCTTGGGTTCTGAGAGTAAAGAAAACTGGATTTCTTTCAGTATTATTTCTCATCTCTCTCACTGAGGACTGAACAGTGCCATTAATATGCAGTGCTGTGGTGCAGAGGCCTCAGAGCATCTTGAGCTCTCAGGTGCAGCCTCACACTCTCAGTTGGCCTCAGACAACATCCCCCAGAAACCTCCATCCCCTCAAACCAGGAGTTAACACATCTCCAGCCTTCTCCTCCTCTCCCAGCACCAGCCACAGCCTCCTGCTGTGGGAAGGTGGTGCCCTAAGGAAACCTCAAGGAGGAAAAATGCCAAGTAAAGATAAACTGTTTCATGCAGGAGGAACAGAGGGGTGAGTGTTCCACCTACAGATGCAGAAGTACCAGGCATTGTCCAGTGTTTTGGGCTTGACTCTCCTTTCTCCTTTTCTCTCAACGTGCTCCCACAGCAGTGTTGAATGGGCTGAATAGAAATGAAAGCCACAGGATTAATGTTGCTCATTATCCAGCAAAAAGGAATTTGACTCATTTCCCTGCACAGCTGTGACTTAGTCCCAAGGCTCTTGTTAACTCCTGTGCCGAGTAAATCCCAAGGCTTCAGGTGCTGATCAGTTCTGGTCAGCACGGCTGAATATTCCCTGCAAAACTCTTCTTCCAAGGAGAGTTTTCTCTTCCAAAGCACTTTCCTTTCTGCCTGTGCCTGCTGGAAAGTTCTGCTGAGGTGACACTCGCTTTTGAAACACAAATGACAGCGGGATGGGATGGGATAGACTAGACTAGACTAGACTAGACTAGACTAGACTAGAATAGAATAGAATAGAATAGAATAGAATAGAAATAGAATAGCAATAGAATAGAATAGAATAGAATAGAAATAGAATAGAATAGAATAGAATAGAATAGAATAGAATAGAATAGAATAGAATAGAATAGAATAGAATAGAATAGAATAGAATAGAATAGAATAGAATAGAATAGAATAGAATAGAATAGGAATGTTGTGCCCCAGAACTCAGGTTTATCTTCACAGCTGTCTTGATTGCATTCCTCCACCCACTGGAATTTCTCCTATCCCTGAACATCCTTAGCTGGCTGCATTACAGCCAAATAGTACAGCACATACCTGTCCTACAGCTGTAAGGATTAATGATGTGGTTGATGTGAGTAATCCAAGTCACACTGATTTGAAAATGGAAGAACATGAACTTCAAGGTGTAAACTACTCAGTGCGGTGGCAGTTCCCAGATGTTAGGAAATGCTGTGCTATTTAGCACCAGATTCCCTATTCACCTCCCAAATTATACAGCTTCTCATGTCCACCACCCTAAAGAGTTTCCCGGCTTGTGCCGATCTTGGTGTGACATGTGAAATGTTCTGGGCTGTGTTTTTCCTTCCTGCCCACATCTCATTAGCGTCTGTCTCTTCATTAGTTGCCATCCTCTGTCTGGGGAGTGCAGCTGCAAGGCTGGCTGGGCTGGGCTCTACTGCAACGAGACGTGTCCTGTGGGCTACTACGGCGAGGGCTGCCAGGTGCCCTGTCCCTGCCACAATGGGGCCGACTGTGACAGCATCACCGGCAGCTGCACCTGCGCCCCAGGGTTCATGGTGAGTGGGGCTGACCATGGGAAGGGGGTTCATAAAGTGGCTGCAAAAATAAAAGAGGGTTTTAATGGGATTTGAAATTATATTTGTATGAAAGCGGCCAAACACGGGCGATTTTCACCCGTTCTGTATTAAGTCCACATCACTGTCCTTTGAGCAGTGTCAATGCATGACTGCTGGTTGTTTGCTTAACATCACTGTTCTAAGTTTATTACTGTTATAAAGATATGGTTTCCCATAGTATATTCTAAGTCAAGACATAACAAAAAAGGTGTCAGACTATTGTCTGCCTGGAAGAGCAGAGAAAGAATTTTCATGGCCTTTCAGCATGTTCCTTGTCAGTCACACTGTGATTTTAATAGATGAAGATATTTTAAAATGTTACAAATGATAGAGCAATTTATGCCTTTTCTGAGCCTGTGTGGCAGGTGTCTTTTACCTGAGCATCAGAAAGAGCTTCAGACATTCTGAGGTAAACAAGCATTACATTTTATAGGTGAGATATAAAATGGCTGAAGAAACCAGCCTAGATGAAAACATCAAAAACTCAGAGTTAACAATTGCCATGCTGCAGAAGAAAGTATTGGGACATGGATCCAGGTGTCCAGTCCTGCTAAGGCTGGGCAGAATGGAATTCTTGCTACTAAGTTCCCTGCTTATATATATATGAAGCCACTCCCCTTCAGGAGCACACCGTGGAGAAGTGCAGGCTGTGTTTAAGAAACAATACTTCCTAAAGGAAAAAAAAATACTTTAAAGAGAGAATTCCACCAAACTTCATGAGCAGTTGGCTTTCTGTGTCCTTCATTTTACATGGTCTGTCCCCGCAGGCGTATCTGTGCTTTCTATACTATTATAACAATTATGAGTTATAATTACTAAGTTTACTAGAAACCAAGGGACAGGCTGCACAGCTGTGACAGATCCATAGTGTGGAGGTCTTGTATGACATTAGTGAGATGCCAAAGACTTTTTAGCCTCCCTTTCTTCTAATTCCACACCTGAGCTTGTGATCCCCAGCTGGCATCTGCAGAGCTGTGCAGTTGGTGTTATGGCTGAAAGACACTTTTGTTCTCTGTTTCGTGTTAGCAGCTGAACCTGAAAGTTGGAGCTTCCACTGATTTCCAGGGGTTGTCTCAATGCCAGGTATTACCAGATTTATTTAGGTGTGAGGGGCTGGACTCAAAAGCATCTGTGCAAGATAACAGTACTTAGGGATAGGGGGGAAAAAAGAAGAAAAGGTCTTTGAGGTTTGATTCCCAACTCCACAAACAGAAAACAAGTATTTATCTTCTCTATACAGTACTTGATACACAAGTGGAAGAAGGATGAAGGCAGCAGCATATCAGTAACAACTACAAAATAAAAAGATGCCAAGATGCTCCTTCTTATCAGGAATGCTGTCCAAATTTGCAGCCGAAAAGCATTTAGGGACCCTTTGCTGTACACATTTTTAAAAAGCATTCCTTGTCCAATATACATTGCCCCAAGGCAGCATTAGTGCAGGCAGAAAGCCTGGGAAGTTCCTATTGCATTACTTCAAAATAATATTTAATCTCATAATAAAGAGCTTTCTTGCATTGACATTTAAACAGCTTGGTTATTGAGGATAGCTCTATAATCACTGAAGCATATTTAGGCATTAGTATCATTGCTCTCACATAATATACTATAATCTCTGGCAATTAGTCCATGAGGGGAAGTAAAGCCTTGAAATTGCTAATTTATTGCCTCTGAAGCATATTTGTCATTCGTGTACATGCCAGATGAGCTGCAATGGTTCTTTCAAGTGCTGCAGAACACAGGCTATGCTGAAAAGTTGCTGGGAACCTTTTCCTCCCAGCCCGGGGCAGTGTCCTGCCAGGATGCTGCGGGCAGGGAGGACATGAGCTGGAAAAGGCTGTGGGGCCAGAACCAGGCTGGAAGTGCCTTATCCCAATGACACCCTCCAAGCCAGGCTTTCCCTTCAGATATTCCTGCCTGGCTCTTGCTGAGGCAGCAGGGGAGCTTTGCCTGGGGATAGAGTTTTGCCCTTGAATTGGGCGAATCCGTGAGCACCGGTTCCGAGTTCAAGATGTGTCCTCTGGCGGAGCTGGCAGTGGAGTGGTGCTAACGCAGAACTGGGCAGAGCTAATTATTCACAAAAGCCATGAATGAATCCCTCTTGCTTTTTCAAGCATGAGGCTTGGCTGAGGCAGCCACACGGGCAGGAATTTTGCCATATAATTGGAAAGAATAAAACCAGGAACAACATCCTACATTTTACAGCAATGTTTAATCTGCACACGACCCTAGGGCAGAGCAGGCTGAGGGGCTTCTAAGATGGGGGAAGGAAGAGAATATGCTGGGAGATGGGATGTAACTGCAGAATTTTATCTGCAAAGGCAGAGAGGTTGGACCACAGGACTTTGGGATTACTGGCTGCCCGGAATATGCAGTGCCCAAGGAAGGACAGTGTTTTCCTGACAAAGCACTCCTCCAGCCCACTCCCCCAGCACAGATGGTGGGTTTTTAGCTCACCCTGCCTGTGTCAGGGCAGCTGGGCTGGGTTTCAGGATGAATCATCTGCTCTCGCAGCCAAAACAGGGACATTTTATTGGGATGCAGAACAAGCCATTAAAAACACAAAGCATCTGGTCACCTTTATTAAATGTATTAAGTGAAAAGGCAGCCATCCCATAGGCTGCCATGTACGTGAGCAGAGCACTTAATTTCTGGAAATTTAAGAAGATTCAAGTTGTAAAATAAAAATGTATATGGTAGCTTAAAGAAAATACATTATTTATTAGCTGTAACATTTCCAAAAATTAAAATGCCAAAGCTAATAGTGGTGAGCTTGCAGTTTAGGATAGAATTTCAAAACATTTTCTGTCTTATTTTTTCAATGAATGTTTTGGGTCAGACTCAAGAGCCAGATTTGCACGTCTGGCTCCATACCCAAGTGACAATGTCGTAAAGCTGTTGCTGGGTACCAGTACAGGGTGTTTGTGCGAGGTGCTGCTGTGACTGTGCTCACACGAGGGGGTGGCTGTGTTTTACCTCCGTGGGTTCTGAACCACAGTGCAGAACTGGGTGTGGATTTGACTGAGGGATCCACAACCCAAACCAGGCAGTTTTTGGAGGCAGCATACAGGACAATAAAAGCAGGATAATAGGAGTAGAGGAGACACAATCAAATCATCTTCCCCAAAATCACAGAGCTACTCCCCACTGCTCCACAGGCCTGTTGGGAATGCTTTGCTTCCTGCATCCCACTTGTAAAGTAAGAAAAGGCTGTATCAGTTTAACTCAAATGATTGCAGGGAATCACCATTACAAGCATGCCAAGAGGGCACTTCCCTGCAGCCGGGACTTTTAACATATTTGAGGGTTTCCTCTTAGCACTGATGTGATGAATTGCCAGAATGCTCTTCTGAAGAATGGTTTTGTAAAGCTGTTCTGCTGCCATCTCGTTTGTGACCAGAAGGAACCTGGCAAACACACACAGGGAGTGCACAGATTAGCCCTAAAAAGCACCCAGGGAGAGTCTTGACTGGTAGAAATTGGATCCTCACTCCCACTTGGAAATGCTTGCTGCTTGCAATAAATTACCTGGATGCAATTATGGGGATGGTGAGAGGGGTTATACTAACTTGTACCTCCCCCTCCTTCCAAATTCTGCTCCAACATGTTCTCCTACAAATCCACTGAACTCAGGTGTGCAGGAGAGACGTAAAAGAAATCGGGACTTGCTGTGTCCTCTCTCTCTTCTTTTGTTTTTGGTTCATTGAATTTCATTCCTGTAATTCAATAAACATGGTGGAGAAGGCCAGAGGATATGAATTAAATATGACGGGAGACCACAGGAATCCTGACCTTGTGCCTCACAAGGGAATCTTGAAACCAACCCCCTGCACGTACCTATCAGCATTTTAGCTACTGAAATCATTATAAATGCTATTGAAATACAACTAAGTTCACCTTCTCCGTTGCACAGCTAATTGCAGCTTCCCTGAAAACAGTGGCTACCTAGAGACCTCATCCCGGGCTATGCCTTTGTTTCTTTCTGGATGCTTTGTTTTCTTCTTTTGAAAAATGAGTTTAACTTCAAATGCTTTCATTCTGTGTGTTGTGGCAAGGAGAGATGTACTTAAAACATTTCTCAGCCCAAGACACTCCGAGAAAAGTTTTAACACTTCTCTGTGGAATGTGCGGTCAGCTTTTACTTCGGCGGGCACTTAGGTCTATATTTCACATCCAGATGACAGAACTTATATTACTTTAAAGAGTTCATCTATTTATGCTGCTATTTTTTGAAGACCTGTCTGCTTTTATTGAACCCTGCGTGCTGGCAAGCAGAGCAAGCACTTCATCACCAAAATGAAAGAATCCATTTTGACATTTCTCTATTTCTTCCATATATTGGTAGATCCCACACAAGCCAATCACATGCAGCAAAGTATGGAAACTACAACAGTGGTGATCTCTTACTAGAAGATTTTTCAGATTTTGGAATGACTCTTTGATTCCCTAAAGCTTTCCAAGATTTATCCCAGTGCTGTGCATCTATAGCTATTTGCATCTTCTGTTGGCATTGCATCAAAATTGCATTTTAAAAGCACAATTAGTGCCTTTCAAATATATCCTTATAGAGGTCCTTATGTGTATGGATCTCTGGCTGGGCTCAGTGGGAATCTAGGCACTTAAGCGCTGAAACACAGGCTTCATTTGGATCTGTAAGTCCATAATTTTGTCTGGCATGCCTGAATTTCTCAACAAAATGCTTTCTCTACCGCAGGGATACAAATTGCTCCCAGGGCTTACATCAGAGTAAAACTTTGCAACCTACCTGCACACTGAGTAAGAGTCAGCCCTTGTAACACACAAAGAACAGTAGCTCAAGCACTTAGTAAAAATAAGTATAAATTATAGTGCTTTAAAGTATTCAAATGCACAGCAAATGCGTACCAAATTTTGCAATGGATAATCTCTTGGTCAGTGCAAACACCCACACATACTCAGACCAGTCTTAGTCTGCTCTGTGCCTACTCAGTGAGTAAAATGACCAATTTACTGTTCCACAGAATGAGGAGGACCATGATTGTGGTCCTTTAGAGGTCATAAGGACTTAGAGGTCCAGTCTGTTGAGTATTCCAGCCATAACTGGCTTCCTTCTGGCACACACCATATCCCTTGCTCCCTGAAAAAAAAACATACAGGAGAGAAAAAACAATCTTTATCTTTATATTAAGAAAAGTGGAAGCCTGTTCTTCTGTGCTACACCTTTAAAATTCTCTCTGTTGTCTAAAAGAAAAGAAACAGAATAAATAGAGAGGAGCACCTTATCTTATCTTCAATTGAATTTTCCCTGAAGGACCCAAGTCCCAGGTAGGTCTGGAGAAGTTTGAAGCATCGTTGCCGGTAGGTGTTTTCTAAACACACGAGGTACAAATTTATCAGAGTATTCCCTCTCTTCTACATATTAACTTTCATCTTTATTCTAAATGTATCATTCTTCACCACTTCAGAAGGAAGCAGGGAAAAAATGAATGAGAGTTCTTTGTGTTATAAGCCTGTGGTTTGGTAGTAAAATTATTTTATAAATTTCACAAAATTCTTAATATAAAAAAATGAATGTAAGGCTGGAGATAGCAGATCTGGTTTGGGGGCTTTAACTCATTTAAATGATCCATTTCTCTTTGAGATAATTCTAAAAGTACTTCAGTGGAAGCTCATCGCAGAGCAACAGGGCACCTCATCAAAAGGTTTAAAAAGAAAAGACGAGGGGAAAAAATCTTCAATAGAGCCTGTGTCCTTTTATCCTTGATTTACCGAGCATATCACTTACCCCCCTTTGTTAAGAGCTCTTTTCATTTCTAGGTATAAAATAAATTCAACCATTTTATCAAGATGTTCTTGTTACCAGCCACCAGTATAAATTTTACTTGCTGTAGGTGGGGGAGAGGTTTTCTGGCACAGCAGTTGTCCAATTAACTGGAGTATCACAGGCAACAGGAATGGTTTGCAGGGTCTCGTTTCATGAATTACCCGGGTGCAGGGGGAAGATGAATTTTCTTCTTGCTGGTTTCCCATTTGTGTCCATGACCCAACATCTCAAACCCACGGAGAAGGGCGAGGAGCAGAGACAGAGGGGATGAGGAGAGGCACCCTCACTGTGCAGGTGGGTCTGAGCGTGGGCTGCAGCTGGCAGGGCATGAATTATTCATTGATAGTAAAAGTAAAACAAGTTGTCTTAGAAGTTGTGGAGCTACGAGAGCCTTGTTTGCCACAGATTTCTATCCTTAGTCCTCCAGCCTCTCCTGCCTGGCTGCAGTAACACTGTCAGGTCTCCTTTGGCGCTTTACCTGGCAAGGGACACTCAGATGGGCTCATGGACCTCAGACTCACGTAATCCTCTCTCTGCATAACGAGGTTAAAAGTACCATGGATCACATTCCCTAAAAAAGGAAAGGGTTTTGCCTGAGCAAAGGCTGAGTATTAAGTCAAGGCATAGAAGAAATTCATTCCCATTCTCCCAGCTTTTGAACTCTTTCCTGGTTATTGTTTTTTCCTTTGTTTCACCTCAGTTATCCAAAAGTTCTTAGTACAGTTAATTTTAAGAAGTTTGGGAATATCCCACTGTAGCCCCGACTAATTCCTCAGCTACCCCTGAAGTAAAGAGACATAGACAGGGGAAAGGCCAAGGCGTCCCAGGAGGACTATCCTGGTGATCCCAGAAGCAGCTCAAGAGGGAAAGTTCCTGCTTGGATACAGGGAGCAGTGAGATGCAGCTGAAGAATCACCAAAAAGACCTGGAAGATTCAAAGTGCTCTGAGCAGGTTTGAGAGGCTCATTTTGTCAATGCCAGCAAGAAGGAAATGCAGTGTCTTTGATAAAAGGTATCAGTGTCAGTTTTAGGTCTGGACGTGATGTTAAAGGCATAGATATGGAAAATTCAACTAAAACAACTTTTAAAAATGGAAGATGTAGCGGTGCCCTGGGAAACCATGATGGAAGTCAAAAATTATATTCACCTGGTGTTTAAAAAGTGGATAACGATAAAAATCAGTCGGTCACAACAACACAACCAGGCCCCCTACACTCACTATGGCTGCATGCCAGATCCCTCTTTCCTGGTTTTGGTCTCTGAGAAATGCACTCTCCTTTGAACTTGCATTTTCTTGGTGTCTTCTAGATAGAGACAAATCTGAAAGCTCGGCTGATAGTTTTTTGAAGCTTACCAATTACTTCACAAGTGGATGTGGAACAAGAAGTAGATCTCAAGCAGGCAACAAAACCCCCTCTGTTCCATACAGCCCAAGAGTGAGCTGGGAAAATGTTTTTGAAATGAAGGAACTGATATTTTCCCATTGGACGGAACTTTTCCTGTCAGCTGGGCTGCAGGTTGGAAGGTCTGAGTTTATAAACAGAAATCAAAACATCTCACACCCAATGTTTTGGTACATTTTCCACGTAAATAGAGCTGATCACAGATCATTTGCACTTACCAAGATTTTGCACAGTCATAGACCAGATGAAAACTGCCTCTGAATCACATCTTGATGTCCCTTTTCATTGATGACATCTGAGTTTTCTTACTCACTTCTCAATACATACAAAAGAACATATTTGGGTGTATGCAATGGCTGTGCTTTGATTTTTTTGTTGTCCACTGGGGCTAATAACAGACTATAAAATTTTTCATCCCAAAGCTGCTCGGTGTGACCAGTACAGATTGTGAGTGATCTTCCCTTGTCTGTGCAGTGCCCTACATGGAATGACTTGGTCTCAGTCCAGCGCCCTGTGGATCAGTGTGTACATCACAATCCCCATTTCCATCGGCAGCCACCAGCAAATTTGCTGGCACATTGAGCCTTTTTACCATTTTCCCTTCACAAACCATTGCTTTGGGTCAAGCCTGGTGACGTGGCTGTGTGATCCATCTCAAGGTCCCTGTAGGGCTTTTTGTGGACACACAGAGCACAGGTACTGAGAGCTTTTGGAGCAGCACCCCTTGTGAGCACTGTGAGCCACCCCGCTTGTCCTGCGCCCTTCCCAAATGGTGGGTGAAGCTGGAAAATCAGTCCAGCTGTGGGGTGACACTGCCACATATCATTCAGGGAACAATGGACATCACCTGAGTGCAAGGAAGCTGGATGTGAGCTAAGCTGGGATTTCACTAACGACTCACAAATGGATTCTTCAGGCTCAGCTGAATTACAGGAGGAGATAATCTCCATTCCAGTGCCAACAGGGAAGATCATTATGGGGAAGCCGCCTGTGTATTCCAGGCTTTCAGACCAAGCTGCTCCCCTATTGATTTTGATATCAGTGTTTTATATCAGTTTTATATAGGTTTTTTATATCAGTGCTGTCAGTCAGGCCTGGTGCTGTTCTCTCCCGAGCTCCTCTGGACCAATTAGGGATTTCTGCGGGAGCACCGGCAGCCACAGCGCTCGGGAGCCTGTGTTTTCCCAAAGCCTGGCAGTGTCCCTGTCAGCACCCAGCTGCAGGAGCAGGAACAAAGGCTCTGCTCCCACCTCAGGGCATTTGGTGGATGCTTTTGAGTAGGTGAACTATTGCACCGCAGTGTTTAACAAGGTCACTGAATGCACAGGACACAGTGGCTCCTGCTCAGCTGTGCGAACTGCAGCCCTTTCTTTGAATTCAGTGGAACCTTTCAGAGCCTTTTATGAGCTATTCCATTTCATTTTCTCTGTTTACTCTCTTGTCAATGGACAAGCTGCAGAAATTGTCTGTGACAGCTCAAATTCTACTTTGTCAGCCCAAGTTTACCTGAACACAACTGCTGCCTTCAGTGGCATTGTCCCAGATACACAAGAGGGGGGTTTGCCTCAGTGTCTGCCACTACTAATGAGAACTTATTCACTCACACATGGAGTTTATAATTTGATAAGAACTCTGAGCGAGTCCCAGGTCTTCTCTTTCTTCTCATATTTACTTTTACTGGGCTCTGCTGCAGTTTTATTTACCCGAATAACTCCAAAGTTTTTGTAAGTGGGTCCAAAGGAACCAACTTGGTACAGAAAGCCTGAAAGCCCCTGCCTTTGTTGCTAGTTGACATATTTCATGTGTTTTATCCTTAATTGGCAGTGTGACTGTGTCAAATTGCATTTCCCTTCCTGTAGCCTCATTCAGAACCAGTGGAGCTCAATATTCTGCTCAGACTGAGCTATTTGATCTGAATTTTGCAGAGGGATGAATTGCTTGCCAATAGCAGTGTCTCCTTTCATCTGTTAGGCTTCCAAATGTATATATCTTTATCCACACTATCTGTGGATCTATGCATGAAAATGTTGGTAGCTGACTCTCCTAGTAGTTTGAATTGCAAACTGACTTCATTAAAATCTCCTAAAAACAGTATTTAAATCACAGGTTAGTTTTGCATTTTATTTTCTGTGCAACTGTAATGTCAAAGACTTTGTCCTTTACAATCAGACATGTATAAATGAAAAATCCTGATTTTGTTTTCTTATGCCAAAGAGCAACTGAAATTTTACCAGATCTCGAACTCTTTTGCCATAGGGTTTTGGATTTAGGAGTATCTGTGAGAGTTTGAAGGGGATATCTTTTACCTGCCTGTGTGTGGTCACCCAGTTATTTACCAGCTTTTCAGAATTACATCACAAAGCCCATTAGTTTAGAGCTGGCATATTTTCTTTTTTAGTTGCTTTTTTTTTTGCTTTGATCCTCTCACCTGTGGATCCTGCAGCTCAGCACCAAGGTCCACTACAGCTGTTCACAGCATCAGCCCTGTTCCTTTGTGTTTTCCATCCATATTGCTGCTCCAGTGCTCATAACAAAGGGCCAGTTGAGAATTCCTGCTGTGCCCAGCACTTTTAGCTCCTCCTGGACTCAGGTTTTTGGGTGTGGACATGAGTTCAGGTGTGCACTGATGGACTGATTTGAGAATGTGCTGGGACATTGTCTTTAATTATAGAATACAGCTGTGGAAGAATTCTAAAAGAAGGTTGGCAAATAATGCAAAACTGTGGGATTGTCAAGGCCTTAGCAAATTTGGGGAAGGGTTTCTGTGCCTGAATAACTGGGTATGTTGAAATTCAGTGTTTAACAATGCAGAGTAATAGATGATAGGGAAATAATGTTAAGTAAATACACAAAAGATGAGTTCTAATTTAATTCCTGCTATTCAGGAAAAGAGATCAGGCAATCACTGTGGGTAGTTTTCTGAAAAGCTCAACCCCTCAATGAGTCTGAAAAACTCAGATGAATCCAGAGTGCCTGATGGAATAGTTAGAATGATCAGGATGAGAATAAAACAGGAGGGAAAAGCCATTTTTTTGGTATTGTGTAAATCCATAATATATCCAGTTCTCAAATTACTGCACACAGCTTGGCTGATTCCTGCTTACAAAGGATAGAATGGAAATGGTGACAAAGATCATCTTTTATATGGAATGATTTCTATAGAGAGCACTCGATAAGCAGGAACTCGGCTCCAAAAACAGATGGCTGAGGAGGGATCCGATAGAGATCTGTGGAACTGGGGATGGTGCACAGAACATGAACAAGGAATGGTTATTTACTATTTCTAATAACACAGGGACAAGGGCCAACCAATTAAATGATTGCACAGCAGGTTAAAAACAAAGAGAGTGCTTTTCACGGAATGCGTAATTAAGTTGTGAAATGGCTCCCATAAAATGGGAATAACAGTGGGATGATTTTGCTTAGAGAAGGGGTCACCAAGGGTAAGGGATGTGAGAGGTCTCTCACTCCATGGGAGAAGGGGAAGAAGGAATGCATTCTTGCTACTTACCACAGTATAAGAAGTTTCCCAATTAAAAATCAGGCAGTGGGTTTGAATCAAGCAGGTAAAGATGTTTCTTCTCCTTTGTATTTACAATTAAACTGCGGGTCTTCTTGCCAGAAAACATCACAGAGGATGAAGGTATAAACGATACCTTTTATTTCCTGTTTTAGCTGATGTCCTTTTTGCAGAACTGTTCAGACTTGACAGCCAGAGCCCACATTTATTATTGCAAAAAAGTCAGGAGCTATTTTACAAGGTGGATCTTGGACTGTGCCATGCAGGCTATGTGGATAGAGCAGAAACCACCTCAAATTTCCAGGCAAAGGTACTTGCATAAAACAGCTGGGGTAGAATTGTCACAGGCAGCTCTGGGTTCTCACTCTGAAGGTCACTGCATGGCACTGAAATGCTAATCTGTATTTCCAAATGGCTCCTGTTAACCACTGTTCTGTGCTGTTCAAATCTGGGAAAGGAGATGATGGAAGTGCACACAGTGTGTCAAAATCTTCACTTTGCTGCAGTGCTAACCCTGATTTTGATGCTTCCATTTGAAAAAGGCAAAAAAACAGCTTTTTTTTTCATCTTTAGCAGTATATTCAAGGACTGTGGTTTGATATTTTGACATTTAGCCACCTTCTATCCCCAGTTTGGACACTAGGGGCTTGTTGGGCACATCATGGAGAGCACATGCGCCAGGGATATACTTCTCAGGGGTGTAAATAATTCCCACTAACTTGAAATAATGCACGTGATTACCGGGCCATTTTACCTTTGAGGATATTTAATTGTGGTCTGGCCATGGGTTTTGGAGCATTTTAAAACAGCGGCTGATCAAAGCTGGTTACAGCTATAGCAGTGAGCCCCACAGATGTTTGTGTCTTTACAGCTTCCCCAAAGTTAAGTTTAAAATATTCTGAGAGTTTTCTCCCTGCCTCACCTGTATAAATCTGCAGTGGCCCTATTCCAGGTTTAAATTCCAAGTTTCAATTGCTTTAACTAGAGGGGACTTGGTTTCCCAGCTGGCCCCACACTGGACACAAGTAATCCCACTGGTTCAGACATGATTTACCTGCCTTGATAATCTACCTGGTTTACCCAGTCTAAATCCAATCCCCTGTTTTTGGAGAGGTCCCTCCTGGATAAATGTGTTTTGTGATATTCTATTAGGTGAAAAGTGCTGACTGCATAAAAAAGATGTTCTTGTTCAGAGGTTGATGATCATCTTTTGTACTCTCCACACTACTTTCCTTCTGAATACATTTAATTATATGATGCTGTATTCATTGCCTCACTGACACTAAAGGGCTCTGCAGTGAAGCCTGAATTCTAAACCAGGTAGATATTCAAGTGTTGTAAAGTCAGTCTAGATTACTTTTTGCCAGCAAGTGCTGCCCTGATTTATGGGAAGTGGGAGAGAGGGTGCGATCTCTTGCCTGCTTTCTTTATTGAATTCTCTTTCCTTTTTTTAATAACCATGTTTAGGTAACTGGTACTGTAGGAATGGATTTTTTTAATTGCAGATAACTGACTGGTATTGGGCATGCTTTTAGTGCAAACTGGAAAACTGTTCCCTGGTGGTGAGGAGGATTATAATGCTCACTGACAGAAATCCAGCTCAGGTTTGCCGTCTTTTAGTATGCAAAATCCAATTTTTTAATGAAGGTTTTATTTGTGTTTGTTTTCACTGGGTTTCATGGAGGGGAAAAACCTCTCCCAAAGCTAGGATTTGCTGCCTTTATTCATCAGTTTTATTGTGCCAGAGCATTGTTCCTTTTGGCTCTATGGAGCATGTTGGAGCCAAGCTGCTGGAGGGCAGGAGAGGTGAGATTCTGTGCACCTTCCACTTGAAAGATGAATTTCCAGTGGAGTCTCAGTGTGAGAGGACCCTGAACCAACATACAATGCCTGACTCCTGAGAATGCACAGATCCTTGCATAAATCCTTGCACAATAAATCCCTCACAGCTGGGATTTGCTGGGCTGGAAACCATGAGCTCTGTCCAGTTAATTCCAGTTCTCCACATGCATGGTGTGCAGACTGGCGGGCTGCACAAGTTCTCCCATCTTGATAGGCACAAATTATTCCCCAGGCAGCCAAATCCTATCCAAAGGCTCTCCTAAGCTGTGGCAAAGGATTCCCAAGGTGTCTGGGCAATGGGTTGGGAAAGGTCCCTTCTGGGAGGATGGATGGATGGATGGATGGATGGATGGATGGATGGNCTGGGAGGATGGATGGATGGATGGATGGATGGATGGATGGATGGATGGATGGATGGATGGATAATTGTTGCTCTGAAACCCGTTGTAGTCCTGGGACCATAGGCTGAGTGCTACCATTTATTCTTTTTAAATAAAAGTAGCCCAAATATACTGTTAATATATCTCAGACCAATTTTGAGGCTGTGCCATGAGAAACAGAACAACCCAGATGGGGAGTGAGAGGTTCTGGGGACTGAGACACCAGAAATGAGAACATGGTCCTGGTTCTTCTGTGGCCTTAAGAGGGAGTAATGTGAGTTATGCCAGTAACAGGCCACAGAAAATATATTTGGGTTTATAAAATAGGAATCCGTGAAATTTAACCAGATCTTGTACAAACAGTTTGGAAAATAATAACCATAGTTACTTTGTGGTAACTTTTACTCCCCTCTCACTCAGAGCTCACAGCTTTGCTAGCAAAGACTATAACCGGTAAAATAAAATTAAATTGTATCTAAAAAAGTACTGTGAGTACTTAAAACTGACATTATTTATAATATTTTACTTACTCTCTCTTTATAACTAATGAAGTTTCCATTTTGTTTGTGTGCATGTTCTGCTGAATACTTCTGATCCATCATCAAATTCAAGAATTAATACCAAGCTGACTAATTTTGAACTTGGCATTTACTGTGAAATTTACTGTATGAATTAGCATATTAGCACAAATTCAGAGGTGAAATAAAATGCTGACATCTATTTGTAAAGGTTTGTAAATCCTTGTAAGGTTATAGGAAACAAAGGGGAAGTTTGGCTCATTCCCAAAGGGATCCATGCTTGGCATGTCCATGTTTTGCTCAGAGAACTGCAGTGTCACCGAGGTGCAGACTGGGGACAGCTTTGCAGATGGCTCTTGGAGGAGTTGATGATTTCATGAAAGACTCTGGCATTCAGGCTGCCAATGGTTCTGTCTTTGGCTGACTCATGAGCTGTAAAGTCACTTTTTTAAGTGTAAGAAAACTCTTTCCCATCCTTTCCACCTTACCCTGTCTTTCCGATGGAAAGGGCACAGGAAAAAGCAGACTGAATAAGGTCATTGGTGGTTTAATTTTGTCTTTTTAGATGTGTATCAAACCCCAGCACAGCTACCTCACATCGTGTTACAAGGTGGGTAAAGGAACTTTTGTCAGTGCTCAGTCACAGCAATCCCCTGCACACGGAACACTTGGCACGGGAGCCTTCCCCAAGCTTTTTACTGCATTTTATCATTAGCACCAATAATAGCCTCTGCAGGGAGTAATTAGTAACGCCCAGAGGGGAAAGGAATTCTGCCAGAGGACATCATTATGTCTGGAAAACTAAAGATGCTGTGTAGTAAGGTCGCGAATAAATTGTTTGAGTCCAGGGTGGAGGACAAGCCCGGTGCAAGTACAAAGTTTCCCCCTGCTGCTGATCCGCTGATGAAGAGCACAGTAATTTCCACTGAACAACATTAAGGAAATTAGTTTGTTCTGACAGTTTGTATTGCTGGATACCATATGTTTACCTTGAGGGAACATTTGTGGAGAACCACTTTGGGTTAATTGTAAATGTCACAATTAAATAAGTAAATATACAGAAGTGTATCTGTGATGTGCATCAGTGCACAGACACTGTGTCCCAGCACACCGGTGTCCCACGTGCTGTGTGTACATAGAAATACACATTTGTAGGTGCTAAATCCATACTGATCAGCTTATCTGGACACACAGGCCTCAGCTATAAACAGCAGCAGCATTTGGTCTCCCTGATCTGTGGATCAGCACACACAGGAGGCTCTGCACCGTCCCCTTCTTTCCACTCAGTGCTCTGGGCACTGAGCATGGAGCATCCCTGGGCTGGTGCCAGGGGCTGCACCTCTGATTCACCTGTACAACCTGGTGAGGAGGGGGCAAGGGAGGGGATCAGATGCTGTTTTAGTAGTCTCTGATTAGTTGGAATCTCACTGCAGATTACCAGAGGTTCCAAATTTTGCCTTTCAGTGCTGTCAGTCACCCCCAGTAACCTGTGGGAGTTGAAGAATTTCAGCACCTCGGAAGATTAAACCTCAAGAGCAAAGCTGTCACCCAGGTCTTTGTCATGCAAACTTGAGGCCAGGTTCAATAACATCCTGTTACTCCTCTGCATTGCGGAAGCCTTGAAAAATTGATTTTCTGTTTTGCCACTGAGTTCAGTGGAACCAGACTTTAGCCCTCCAAGGGAATTGTATTCCTGTAGATTGTAGCTACTTCTGATATCCTTAATTCTACATCCTTAAATAGTCAAACGTTGCAACAGACCAGGTGTGGGTGCAGACTTTGCTGGGTGTTGTTGACCACTGCTGGGTTATTAACTCCCTTTATGGTCTGGAATACCCTTTTTTTCCTTTCAAAATGCATTTTGCAGACTTAGAGGCCTGATCCAAAATGCACAGGAATAAATACAAATTTGTGTATTGATCACCAGAAAAGAATTTTTAAGGGAGTTGATCATTGCTTGTAGCAGGAATGTATTTTAAAAGAAACAAGAAATGTAATCTGTTAGGGTAACATTAATCCAGGGAAAACACTTTCTGGAGCAGCCAGAGCTTGTTAACACAGCCAGCACCTAAGGCGGCACTGTGTCTTTAAGCTCTACTAATATTGAACAATAATAATTTTGGTGGAAGAAAATCTTCCCCTCTGCCTGAACAGAAACAAGACATATTATTGACTGCCATCCCGAAAGATGGATGCTGTGGCCCTCAGAGTCTATTAATATTTGATGCTGATGGATGTGAGCTGGCAGCCTGAGTTATTAATGGAGTTTGGTTCCTTGGACCTCACTCTCAATCCATGGGGGAGAATTAACTATAACAAGACCTGGATGCCCAAATTTCTCGGGGTGCTGGGAAGGGCTGTCAGTTCCAGCAAAAATGGGTGTTTCTGAAGTACTTACAGGCATGGAAGGTCATAGGTCAGGCTACTTAGGTCACTGCCACCATTCATTCTGATTTAAAGGGGACTTTTAGGGTCCCAGGGATTGCAGATCACCTCCTCTATCTTTGCCATGTTGGGGTGCTCCCATCAGGTCTGGATTTCAAACAAGAAGAGGCTCAGTGTTAATTTCTGAGTGGGAGTGGAGATGTGGGACACCCTGTCCTTGGTGGCACTGAGGTGGCCTCTCCCAGGTTGGAGTGGGTCTGTGATTCAGAGCGGAGGGCAGGAATGTGCTGCTCCACACAGAGCAAGGCATTTCCCACAGCTGGCCCTGACCCCACATTCCCTAAAGAGAGTTTTTCCATTGTTTATGTCAAGGTCAAATTTGACCCCTGAAATTATAAATAATCCAGTGAATAGATTTTGGGGTATACTTTGATCAGCTGGGCCTTCTAAGGGAAAATATTGAAAATGAAGGACTTTTGAAAGTTTGTGATGTCCATGTGGGTCATTCTGATTTGGAACATAGAGATGGAAAATACCAAGTTATTTATAGCCCAATTTCTTAATATATAGCCTGATTTCTTTATGTAGCTTTAACATTTCCAGGAGTCTATGTTTGATGGAATTAGCTACTCCTTCCTAGCACGGGTACCACATCCAGGCATTGCACTATCCTCATTAACCTCCCGATCTTATTAGAAAAAAAAGAATAATCAACATAAGGAGCACAGCTGTTGATTAATTTTACTAAATAGGATAGAAATATAAAGTACCATATTGCAAGAGTGAAGATTCAATGCACACAATTTGAAATCAGTTTATTAGAATATATAACTCATTAACAGCTGGATACATACACTGCAGCATTATCCACTCGGGCAGGTGGTGAGAGGGAGGTGGAATTTACATATCTTTAACAGTACCTGAATGCATTTAATTTCAGAGGTCATTCTCCCAAATCAAGTTCAAAATGTTAATAACAAGGTGTGCATTTATAATTAATAAAATCTTAGAGCCAGTGCTATAGTTCAAGTGCATTTTCCTCTTATGTAATTAAGAAGTTAAGTGTATTTGGCAGTTGTCACTCAGAGAGCTCTGAAGGTCTCGCTTGTCAAACCTGGGGATAGAAATCTCATTAAACCAGGTATTTTTTTTCAGTTAAGGTTTGTTTGCAAAGTACGTGTGTGGATGGTGGGCAGCCAGAATGCCCAGCCTCTGTCAGTCCATAAAGCCAAGTACATTAAAGCAAATGCCAAAACTCAAAGGCTTGGAATAAACAGCTTGATGTTCAGCTTGTGAGAATCACAGATCTTTAAGGCTGGAAAAAGCCTCTAAGACCACCAAGTCCAACCATCAACCAGCACCACCACTGTGTTCACCACTCAATCATGTCCTCAAGTGACACATCCACATGTTTTTTGAAGACTACAGGAATGGTCATTCCACCACTTCCGTGGGCAGCCTGTTCCAATGCTGGACAGCCCTTCCTGTGAAGAAGGTTTTCCTAATATCCGGTTTAAACCTCCCCTGGTGCAACTTGAGACCATTTCCTCACCTTATTGTCCTGTCACTTGTTACCTGGGAGGAGAGACTGACACCCACATCACCACGACCCCCTTTCAAGGTAGTTGTATCCCTTTTCCTTGGGATAATCCAAAGTGATTACAGAAAACCAGTGAATCTATGCCAGTTGTGCCTGGCCAGGGAGCACTGACCCCCAACACAAGCTGCTCTGTGGTCACAGAACATCAGCTGAGACGCTGGAAATCCTCCTGCTGCCTCCAGCCCTGGCCCAGATGGTGTCTTAGAGGTGTCTGGATGTGGTTTCCCTACTTGGGGATGTGGTTTTGGGATGGTTGGACAGGATGATCTTGAAGGTCTCTCCTAACCCTGGTGATTTTGTGGTTCTGTGGTTGGTTAATGTGATTCCCAAAGGGGGATTTTAACTCCGCATCACTCTGCTCCACTTTCCTTTTCAAAGGAATTTTCTTTTCCTTCTGGATCACTAGTTCAAATCCAGATAAGGTCAGTTGTCATAGAAATTATTAGCAGTACCAGCAGTTCTGTGTAGTACATGAAATGAGTTGGGAGTTTCATTCACACACGATAAGGGTTCCTAAGTGGCACTAATTGGCTGTCTAATTGTCACACACAGGAGAAAGGCAGAGGATTGATTAGGCGTGGAGACTGAATGCCCCTCTGCCAGCCCGGGTTCCTGGAGCTCATTCCATAGGCATGCTGGCAGGGTAATGAGGGGCAGCGTGCTTTGGATTTTCTGGCTGTCAAGGCAGCATCTTTTCCTGCCAGGCCTTTTCAGGGGAACTTGTTTTACTCCACCAAGGTCAAAGATAGCATCTTTTACAAACAGTGCCTTCACTCAAAAATCAGGGACTTGCAGGATTTACTTGTGAGCAATATATTTTAACCATTTCCTTTCCTTCCTCTGAAACAAAGGTTTTGGTCTAAAATAGGCTGAGTCACACTGGTGTGAGGCAGAACTGCTCCAGCAAAGCAGATGGGGGTTTATGGTGCTCAGAAATCTGTTCATATTTCCTTGTGCTGTCTGGGTGTCTGATGTGTGATATACAGGCTCCTGGAGGTACTTGTCACAGCACAGGGAGGCTGACATGGTGCACATTTCTCTCCTGATAAATGGATCCTGGTATCGAACAGTGAAGCCTCTCACCTGCAGAAATACATTTTGACCAATATCTTTTCCCCTGAGCTATGGCACAGGTTCCACCATGCAATGGCGTTACTTTTTAACTTGTAGTGAGTTCACTTTCCCTGGCATAGAACTAAATTATTTAAGCTTGACTTACTGAAGTAGTAAATTTAGGAGCTAATTTGCAATGTGAAAGTCAGGATTACACACAGAGGAAAAGGAAGCAAAAATACCTTGTATATGTTAATGTGTAGACCCAGCTATGGGACTCAGTAAGTTTACTAAGGCTTAAACCTCAATTAGTGAGGTTAAACCACAATTGCTTTAAACCTTATTGTGCTCACATTTTAATTCCCTTGTTGTATCAGATGAACAGTATTAGTAAGAACTGTCCCTCCTTTCAACCACACAAGCTGATTGAGAAATTCTCCTGCTAGCAGCATTCCAGTATCCACAATTGATCAGTGCATACAGCACACTGGAATGTAGTGTTAGAGCATTCTATATTTCTATAAAGTATAAGCATTTATTCTCCTTTCCCTCCCTTTGCCCACACCTCGAGCAGAAATAGGACAGAGACCATGTTTCTGTGTTCTGCTGTGTGCCTCCTGTCTCTGACACATACATCAACTCCTGTTCTGCCTTCTTCCTAAAGTCACAATCTCATGCAAATTAATTGAAAACAAATGCAAGTACCAGCTACACATCAAAAAGGTCTGATGCACCTGCCATGTCGTTTTCCTCTCTGCCAATCTGTGGAAGATGAGCACGTACGAGATCCTTTAGGTTTTTAACAACCCTATGCTTAGAATATATTTTCCAAAAAACGCAGAGCAATCTCTGCACGGTTTCAGACTGTATATTTTGTGATTAGTGTTTCGTAAGTGATGTTTTGCTTAATGATCTAACATCTGTTCTAGGAGGTTTGTTTTTGTAACTTCCCCACCTCCTGCTGAACGAATGCCAGAAACTTGTCCCTTTCCTCCAAGTCAATCAAAGCACTAATTGCATCATAATCATGGGAAGCAGCAGTGACTGCTCAAGTGCTGAAGACTCAGCAATCAACTCACAACACTCTGCTCACTGTTCGGAGAGAGAAAGCCTCCCTGTGCCGAGCTGGGAATTTCCTGCATGCCAGATTTCTTCAGCTGACTCTGACTTTTCTGGGTTGCAGGGAGATGACTGCACCATTCCCTGCATGGCAGGAACCTACGGAACCAATTGCTCGTCGGTTTGTAATTGCAAGAACGATGGCGCTTGTTCCCCTGTGGATGGGCTGTGCTACTGCAAAGAAGGTAAACAAAATTCAAAGTTAACAAGTCCCTGCCATTTGGCATCAAGGCCTGTCCCCTTTTAAAGTGGCACAGCTGTGCAGTCAGGAACTCCACTATTTTCTTGTTCTCCCAAGTATCCGAACTCAACAGGGACTGGATGGTAAGTTCAGTCTTTGCCCTGAACAGGGGCCAGACTTCTCTGCTTTGCTGCAGAAACACATCACAGAATTCAGTGTGGGGGCAGAGGCACTGCTCTTCTCCAGAGGAAATGCAACACAATCCCCAGGCTGCTGGGTTTTTATCCCTTTGCTGACCAGTTTCTCCTGGATTCCAAAGCCACTGGGCGTGGGAGTAGAGGCAGCTTCCTGCCTGTCTGTCCCGCAGCCCCTGGCTCTGGGCTGTGCCTGGCCTTGGTCATCCCCACCAGCCCTGACCTGACTCCTGCCTGCCCATCTCCACCTTGGGCTGGTCTCATTCCGGCTGCCCTGGGCTCCTGGTTCATCCCAGCTGCCAGCCCTGCCGTTGGGGTCTGTGAGGTGGGCCCTGGCTCTCTGGCCTTGCTGCCATCCTCAGCTGCCCATCCTCCTGAGCCCTGACACTGTGACACCCTAGCCATGTGCGGGTGTCCTCTGTCTCCTGAGCCAGCATGGGGTTGCAGGATGTGGCTGTCATTTATTTGGGGAAATAAGAAGTCTTGCCTGCTCCATAGTGGCTGACATCTTTTCTTCCCACATATGTGTCCACAATTCACTCCTGTATGTGGTGGTGAGCACATCCCATGTATCCAGTAGTCACCTGAGAATTCCTCACAACTCCATGGCACAGTGGCTCTTCTGTTCCCCCAAAATCCCAAAATGAGCTCTGCCTGTATGACATACATAATCCCTAAAACAGAAGTGAGGCAAATAACAATAAAATCTGGCATTTCAAACATGAATTAATGGATCACTGTAGAACCCCATTTAATGAGGGTGTATAAACCATGAGTTACTGCTCAACTCCATTACATAGAGCTGCAGTGTAATGAAAGTCATTGTGCTCCTGGTAGTTAAGATTTGAGCCTTAATGGCTAGAAATGATGGCCTTGGTCTTTTTTTAGGTGTAATAGCTGCTTTATATTAAATAGCATTCTCAAAAAAAAAAAAAATGTAAGAGACAGGCAGCATCAAATAAAAAGTTCTTGCAGTCCTGTGGGTCGGACGGTCTCCAGCCTGACAGACAGGGACTGTCCCAGCAGTTCCCAGAAAGGCATCAGACACCTAAATCTGGCTACAGCCAGCACAGTGATACCTCCATCGGTGTGTAGAGATGCTGGGAGATGGAGGTGGGAGGTCACAATGAAAAGGTCAGTCTTTGATCCCAAGCTGGTCTTAATTTACACCAAGAAACTGGTCCTAGAAACAAAGAGCTGCAGCTTGCCAGCTGCCTTTCTTGCTGTTTTCATGAAAACATCCCAGATGCTGTTTCTCTCCCTTGTTTCCTTAGGGTGGCAAGGAGTGGATTGCTCTATTCCATGTTCAAGTGGAAGTTGGGGTCTCAACTGTAACCAGACGTGTTCCTGCAGCAATGGAGCATCCTGCAGGCCGGCTGATGGCTTCTGCCTCTGCTCCCCAGGATGGCAGGGGGAGTTTTGTGACCAGCCTTGTCCTGTGAGTGCAAATAACAATTTGGGGTGGTCTTCCACCCCCATTAAATCACAGTCTCCATAGCTCTGCTGAACAGAGAGCAGGGCAGTATCTCATTTTGTCTGTGATGTCTGAAGGAAATAATGTGTAAATAACAGATTGGGGTTCTAGTAGTCAACTGGATGTATTATACTTTGCATTGTATTTCATCAGAGCTATTGCTGTGTTATCTGCATTTTCTTGAACATCATTTTTTAAAGTGATTCCTCATTTGGTTCTGTATAGAAACATTAGGCACTGAGTTTCTGTCTTCTCTGTATGTTAATTTAAAAAATGCGACTCAGCATTAAGAGGGACATGATAGATGATTTTGCACATTTCAGAACAAAAAGCTGATCACTGAGAGGCTTTTTTATTTATATTTTTGAAGGATGGAACATATGGCCTTAATTGCAGTGAGCGTTGTGACTGTAACCATGCAGATGGGTGTGATCCTGTCACTGGGTATTGCTGCTGCCTTGCAGGCTGGACAGGTAAAATCAGCAATTATCTTTGTAAACCTTGGGGTTTGGGTTGATTTGGGGGTTTGGGGGGTTTTGTTGGTTTGTTTTGCTTTGCTATGGCATCAGTCATAGCCCTGAACTTGGGACTGCAAACTTCTAAATAATAGATTGAGACAAGACCAGCTGAACTTGCCCATATTTAAATCACTTGTGATGGTGACAATAATTGGCATTCATTAAATTTGTATTCAGATGAGTCGAAGATGGCTCCAAACCTGCAGCCAGATGTTAGCCTTCTGTAGAAGCATCCTCAGGAGAGATGCAGATCATGCATAATCCTGCAGAGTTTTTCTCCTTGAAGTGCCCTTTCCGCAGGGGTGCTGTTGTGGGACTGAATCCTGGGACCGTCGTACCTGGGATGCAGACAGGGCATTTCCGATGAGTCATTACAGCTGCTCCATTATACAAATCCCAGATTTTTCCCATTTTCCAATGGTTCTTGTCATAGGGTGGTTGCAGAGAGCAGATTAATATTGGTTTGACAGAGCTCTTGTGATTGCACAGCAACAGAGAGGAATATTCAGTGAAGTTGGAGAGTCCAGGCTGGAGTTCTCAGTACAATTAGACCTGCACTTGACTCCACACTGATGTTCTCTTTGCCAGCTTTTGACAGCAGCAGGGGGCAAGTTATTGACCCAACCATTTCACACTTTGCTGCCTGAAATGCTGGTTAATCTCTCTCTGCTCTCTGTCGAGGCCCTGGGTGGAAATAATGTTATATTCCCTATACTGCAGGACCACCAGTGGCACTGACAGTCAAAATGCATTTATATTAACAGCAAGTAGTTTGGAAAATTCAATTGTTTTTCAAAGAACAACAAGTTGGAAGGATGTATGGAGCAAGGCAGGCTGATCAGGCAGCCAACATTTGAGATACTGTCACCTTTCCCATTGATTAATGCCTTAAACCAACACATGCCTTCTGTTTCTGATGGAGAGGACATTCCACAGCAGCCCAGCTCCCAGGAGCATGAAGCAAAAGCAATGAAATTGTGCCTAAAATATACAATGGAAATAATCTTCAAAGAATTAAATAAAATGTAAAAATAGGAAGTTGTACACACTGTGTACAACAAAGCTACTTTTCAAAGATACTGGGCATGTATCCCTGAAAAGGACATTTTTCCCCCAAGAAAATCCATATTATAAGCTCACTTGTGTCCCCTCCTTCATTCTCTTGCCTTCCTCACCGGCTGGGCTGCATTTATCTTTCTCTGAGCCTCTTTGCCATCAATATATCCATCCATCTATCAGGCTTTAAAACTCTACTGTGCATTATTGATGATCAACAGAGAAACAGCTAGTGGGTTTTCCTGTCGTCATTGTGAGCTTCTTCAAGGGAAAAAAAGGCATTTAAAAGTACAGTAATTTGAAGAGAGATATTTATATACACCTACTCTAAAAGTTTATTACACATCTTCTGGATGTCGCATTCCAGAGGAAACTGCAGGGACCGAACTTTGCAGGCAAAGCAGACTGAAGGTGTGGCTTTTTCTCAAAGGCAATTGCACCAAATACTTTATGCTTACTCCCATGCACATCTGTAAATGGACATCAAATGCAGGTACTAATTAATTAAAGGTAAGAGTACTTTCTGATGTCCTTCTTTAATTTCCATATTGGGCAAGGTAAGTGTATATTAACTTGCAGAGGACTTGCTGCAGCTTAAGCACTTCATCCTTCAATGTGTTCCTGCAGTTCTGGAATTCTTCTCTTCAGGATCACACTTCAGGGAGGAAAATATTATATCTATATTTGTGACCAGGTTGGAGTGGAGATGTTGACAGGGCCCTGTAAGGTGGAAATGTTGATAGACAGAACCAACATGTATTTTGTCAATTCTGTTCCAATGTTTTTTCCACTTGGCTTGGCACCAGACACAAGGATAAATTCTGCTCATACCAGTTTGAAAGTATGTAATTTAAGAAACTCTTCAGCTAGATAATTATATTTTCATATTAAGGAATATGGCATCAGTGAAAGATTAATCTTATCTGCAGTTGTTGTGAACTGGGCCATGATGTGTATTGCGGTGCATTTTATAAATATGAGGTGATAAATAATTCAGGCTGAAATTTTTGCTTTCTGATTTTGGTACTAATTAGGCATGGCCTGAAAAAGATCAGAAAAGTTCAGGATCATGGAACTTCTGAAGGTTTTCCTGCCCACTCACACCAAGCAGAGAATTCACATGGCTTTCTGATCCTAATAGTCACAAAACTTCATCTGAAACAGCATATTCTGTATGTTCACCCCAGACGTGGGACTCCCTCTTGATGTCTGTGTTTTATGTAAAGATCAAGGGGAAGATTGAACCCATTTTCTTTAAAGTGGTTTCAAGATGTTACTGATATAAACCTTCAGGGACTTATAGATGGTAAGAGCATGGAGGAGGACTGGGAAAAGAAGGAAAAAGGCATGCCAAGAGTAGCATACAATGTAAGTTAATAGCACTCTGCCATCCTTTTATTGTGTCATGACTACCACCCATCAAGACTATTATTCAGGACAATGACCTTCTGTGGGTACCAGCTGGGGGAAGGTAATTTTCAGAAGCTGAGTGTCGCTGGCAGATGGGAAGATGATGAAGAGATCCCCACGTCTCAACCAGGAGATCACAAAGCTGTGCAAACCAGCTGGATGCATAAATAAGCACACAGGCTCCAAGCTGCTCCGAGACGTGCACGTTCCCTTCCCATCAGGTTCCGTGGGGAATTGCACGTGTGCGGCCAAAGGCAGAAGTTAGATCAGGTCTGGAGATGTTTGTACCTGGTGTTACTGCTGCAAATCACCCAGCCAGGTACTCGGGCACGTGGTACCACCAATGGCTTTGGAGATAGCACAGCTAGCACAGAAGCCCAAAACCACATTGGCAAAATGCTCTCACGTGCTGCAAGCAAAGTGAAACTTGTTGAAATGTTGGCCAAAATCAGGTCTGTGACCTGCGGATGCCATGCAGAGCTGAATTTCTCTCCACAGGAAGGGGATGTGGGATGCAGTGGCACTGAGGGCTCAGTCTTGCACTGGGTGGGGTTCTCCAGGTTGCACTTGTATAACCTCATGTATACAAATAGTACCCTGGAAATCCTAACGAGAGGTACTCATATCTAGTGCTGGGTTAAAAAGGAGAAGTCTTGCTCTCAGAGGATCAAATCTTAACTGCTCAGGCTGTTTTCTAGGGATTAATAAGGATCTCTTTCTCCACCTTTGCTGTGCGTTTTAGGTTCAGACACTTCTGTGCTTGCAGCTCTGTGTGTACACAGGTCCCTTAGAGCTCCCAACACACCAGGCATTTTATGTACATTCGAGTTGAAATGAAAATGCTCAGTGCTAATTACATTTGGTTAATTAGGGATCCTGCACACACTGAATCCACAGAGAGAATGGAAACACAGAAATGCTGCGTGGTGGAGCAGCTCCTGGTAGTCCTTTGCAAGCAAACAGGTCCTCAAGAAGCACGGACCGGTCTCATCTGTCCCAGGTGCAACCTCCTCTCCAGAATGCTCAAGTGACAATGACAAAGTCATACATTTCAATTGGGCTCCTCTCACTCAGTAAATACCCTGAACCTGGACAGGAAAGGACCAGCTGCCCTGGTGGCCTTGCTGGGTGAGCAGGGTGACAATGCTCCTGTGCCAAGTGTGGTGTTGTGGCTCCGGGGATGACAGCTCCAGCCAAGCCCTGTGGGGATGCAAATCCCCTCAGCTTGGTCCCTGCTTAGGGAGCTGCTGGCAGCAGATTTTGTACCAGCAATGGCTTCCTCACAGATTCCAACTAGTTAAAACTATGGAGCCTGTAGCTGCTTCCCTCAGCAACCTCTCAGTAATTAAATTTGAGCTGCTGGCGTGTCTTCTGATTTCTGGAGGTGCTTGACCAGAGCCAGGTTAGACTTCCTGGGAAGCCAGGCCCAGGTATTGCCCGTCCTGCCCCCAAGACCCGAGTCCATCCATTTTCCCAGTCAGATATCCCGCTCCCAGACAGATCACAGAAGGAAAGCCACAGGCCTGGCTGCTCCTCACACTGAGCTCTGCTCCTCCCTGTGATGAGCCAATGTGCTCCAGGTTAATTGTGTCAGCGTGTGTTTTGTTACCCTTTCAGCTCTTACACTGGGATTAAATGGGAAGTGATCTGCAGGGGGATATATTCCATTCCTCTGAATGCTAAGGTCAGTTAAAATCCTGTTTATCTGAATTCCTTTAATCTGAAATGCTGTCTTATCTGCATCTTGTTCTGCCTCTTTTTTGTGTGGTGCTCTGCTTTTGCAGAGCTGCTGTGGCGATGGTATCTCAGTTCCCCACTGAGCTGGGGTACCCAGAGGCTTCTCTTGGTAACCAAAGCCAAAGTTTATTCACTATATTTTAACATCTCAAAGATGTGTGGGGAAAATTAGACTGGTCCTGTAGATATGAGATGGAAAACATAAAAGTGTGCATCCCACAGTTAATTATAAAAGAAGCCCATATAGATTTTCCTTAATTAATCAGGATGGCAAACACAGGTATGCAAATGATGCATGCTGCTGAGGAGCAAACATCTTGTTATTATCTTGGTGCTTTACACCTTCAGGCTTCGTTCCTGTCTCATAAGAGCAGCCTCCCTCTGCTGTTACACAGGAAATCAAAATACACATTTCACTGTCCTTTACAACCTCAGTAACTTTCCCACATTGCCAGGAACACAAACCCTGATTGTCTCTCATCGTGTCCAGAGCTCCAGCACAGTGGCTGTGGGAGTCTGGAGCTGTCGGATTTCCACGTGTGGTGTCTGAGAGAGGGATGGGGTCAGGAGGTGTCGCTGGGCACAGACCAGGGGAGCTCCAAGGGATGAGGCTGCAGGGTTGGGAGCATTTGCAGGCTGGCAGTGACATCTGCACTGTCACTCAAACACAGAAACATGTTTCTTGCCTCCTGTGGACACATTAATTCAGGAAAACTGATAAGCCCATTACTCAAGGGAAGGCCTTTTTGCATTTTAAAGGAACAGTGACCACTTTGACGGGGAGCTCTAAGGTATTTTTAACTTCACTTTCTCTGAGTTCGTTGCAAGAAGGTGAAAAATCCTTGAAGGAAAAAACCCACCCTTTCCATAAAATGCATTTTATTTGTACTAATATGACTTTTCTTCCATTGCAGCTGTATCTAATTTATAATCTTAGGGCCAGAACCTGTCCTCAGCTGTACTGGGTTGAAGCCTAAATAATTCTCTTGTCATTAGTAGATCAACTCCACCTGTGTGATGATAAAAACAGGGAGCTGGTTTTCCATGCCTATTCAAAACCAGAAAAAAAAAATCCAGGACTTGTTTCACGCACCTGCAGCTTTTTAGCTAAAGATCCAGAGTATTTTAGAATTCACAATGTCGTGGGTTGACTTTTTTTTTTTCCATCAGACTGTTTCATACCATTGGTTTGTAAGACAGAGCCTAAAATATCAGAATGGAGCAATAGTGAGTTCCTATTAAACATGCATTTTCTGGATGTCTAATCCCATTATCTACAACATATTTTGCATTTATCACTTCTGGCAGTCTTATCCCAGATTTTTAAATTAATAATTTATTTCTGTGATTATTCTGTATCCTTACATTAGCTTTAAACGGACAGGAAAACTAGAAATTTCTAGAGTCAGTCTAAAATGGTGCATTTTAGCCTCTGTCCTGGCCTCTGCCTTTCCAGTGTGAAAATCTTTTCCATATGAAAGGTGTGCTTACTCTCTGGATTCGACAAGTGCCCTTTAGTCTATGAATGTAAGATAAGCTTATTAGAAATTAGCTTTAATTTTTCATTGACTTAATTTCAAGTGAGTTGATAAGATTTTAATGTCAGGCTGTGCTTAAAAATTCTCTCTTTGACAGGAACCTTTAAGGATGGATCCTGCTGATATAGGGGTAATTTTCAAAAATATGAATTATGAAGTTATATCAAAGATTTCATTGATGTCCTGACATTAATTATGTCTGTGTCTTCCTTGGCAGGTATCTGGGGGGCTCCTGATTTTCATCTGAGTGAGGTTTAGTTGTGTTTGTCCTGTGCCAGATTTTGTATATATTTCACCTTTTGTGAAATCAGTTGGATTTTTGCCACTCCTTCAGTGGGAGTTGGATCAGACCCTCAGACTATAATTAGCAGCTGCAGTAAGGCTACTGCTAAACTTCAGCATGTATGCAAATCATTGCAGTAATAGACTTATAAACACAGAAGATACACAAGTTTGTTTATCTTTGTATTTGTTTTGGGGTTTAATTTTGCTTAATAAAGGACAGCTTTTAAATTTCTGAGAGAAGATAGAGCTTGGATGACATCCTGGGTGATGCTAATTTAATGGGCTCTAAAAACATGAGACTTGACGCTAGAGGTACCCAACCCTTTTCCTTTTTAATATGGAGAAATACTATATTTAAGCCTCGCTGTGTGTACAATAGTCACCTATAAATAAATGTGGGCGAGAAGCGGGGAAAAATTATTTGTGCACATTTCAGCAGACTAAATCCTGGCTGTTGGCATGCTGGGTGTGAAAGGAGGAGAGGGAAAGAGTGCTCAGCAAACAGCCTGCAAGCTAAAATGGGGGGTGTGTGTATAAATATATATTTATATAGTGGAGAGAGACTATTTACAAGAGCATATAGTGACAGGTCAAGGGGAAATGGCTTCCACTGCCAGAAAGTAGGGTTAGATTGGATGTTAGAAAAAATAGAAATATTCTTTATACTCCCTTCCCTGTGAGGATGGGGAGGCCCTGGCACAGGGTGCCCACAGAAGCTGGGGCTGCCCCATACCTGGAAGTGTCCAAGGCCAGGTTGGACGGGGCTTGGAGCAACCTGGGATAGTGGAAGGTGTCCCTGCCCATGGCAGGGGTGGAACAAGATGGGATTTAAGGTCCCTTCCCACCCAAACTATTCCATGATTCTAGGATTCCATGATATATGTGTTACTGGTGAAAGTGTCTGCAGTGAAAAATGTTGTAAACATATTCCTTCCCCTTCCACACCAAGGAGAAAAGGTGGAATTTCAACATCATTGACCACAAAAGGCTTTGGTTGTGCCTCAGCTGTTCTTTGCTCATGGTTTAGTTCAGGGGCTTGAACATTTCCACCAGGAAAACAATCGAGGTTTTCCCAGTTACCATTTCCTCCTGTTTGCCTGCTCGTGGTCTGCTTGGATCTTTCCCAGGTTTCTCTTCCCTCCTGGCCTGAAACTGTTCCCAGCATTTGAGAAATAGGAAAGCTCTAAAGAAGAAGCAGGGCTGTGTAGGGCTTGACTCCTTTTAGCACCATTTTCGGCAGGTCTGCCCTGCCTGCTCAGGGCAGCTCTTCCTCTGCAATAGTGCAGCCTGGAGAATACCCTGGAGCAAAGGGAACCAGATCGTCCTTAATTTTAGCAAACATTTTGAATTACCTAATTTCTTGTGACGTAGGTCTCTTGCCTCAAAAGCTTTTATTGCATAAATTCCCTGTGTTGGGTGATTCATACCTGGAGATTTCTCTAGATTGTTAAAAATAGGGGTAGGATTGGAGCTCCACAGAGGTGCATTAGGCTCTAAGTGCATTACTTGCAGAAAAACACTTACGTTAACAGGTGCATAAATCGCCCCTGTGCAGATGAGAGAAGGGACAATTTAAAATCTTTCACTGGCTGCAGGGAAGGGCTTATTCTTCATTATTTAGGACCAGATCATGGAGCTTTCATTTAGACTGATGGGCTGTTACACTCAGGAGTTGCCCCTCTGAAACCACAGGTGAACGATGCTCAGCAAGAGAAGGAAGGGCTCCATGGCACCAATTTGTGAAAAAAAAATCAGTGAAAAAAAGCATCATCATTGAGAACATCACAGAAGTTCATAGATAATGTGAGTGTGGCTGCTGTTCTCTCTGCTGAGTAGTTTCACTATATAAAAAAAAAAATAGCTTATTTGCAGACTAGATGAGCAGCCATCAATTCTTAATGTTTCCATTTAATTTTATGAGAGATCCCTTTATGTTTTCTTCTATCTGCTGCCCTCCCCACTCTGATTTTCTCATTCTTCAGCATTCTTAAATGCTGAGCTATCAGGAATTGTGCTGTGGTGCTTCTGACTGGCTCTGAGTCAAATACTTCAGGGTTTGCCTCAGGTAGGAATAAATATAAAGATGCAAAGAGTGGTAGAAAAGCATCAAGAATTCTTTGTGAACTCTTGTTTGAGCTCTGTGATAGCCCTTCTGAGCAGCTGATCCACAGCTTGGACAGTTCTTTCTTGTGTTCTTAGTGAATTGTCTTTTAGAGACTGAAGCAGCAAAAGAGTCTCTGCTTAGGAAAGCACATAGACCTGATCTCCAATACAATTTAAATAGAATTTATAGGGACAACAGAAGTGTAATAGCAATAAGAGTACCAGGGAAAGAGAAGAGAATAAGGTTAAAGAAAACATGAATGTGTGATTATAGAAATCATTATCAGAAATAAATGCACAAATTAGGAGGCCAAGGCAGGATTCACGGTGACCTCGGTGGCCTCTGGCTCTGCCCCTGGCACAGCCACCTGGGCTGGGTGGGAGTTGGGATGCTGCCAATGGGATCACTGCAGGTGGGACAGAGACCAGAGGGAGGGTGTCCGCAAGGGAGCAGCCCATTCCAGAGATCCCATCCAGTGAGACATTACCAGACCTGTTTCCTGTACCTTCAACTGCCTGCTGGCCCCTCCCCACACCCACCCACCCAAACCAGCCTTGCAGCATCATCTGGAGGGTGTTTGCTCTGTTGTGGGGCACCCTGTCAGCAGATACGAACCAACACTAAGGATTTATCCACCAGCATTCCACATCAAAGCCAAGCGTGACTCACCAAACCTCAGGCCTCCACGGCATTGCCTGCATAAATCCAGTGCCTATTTTTGCATAAAAAGCAGTTCTTTCCAAAGCTATTCAAATGCCAGAAATAAGAGATTATTATGACTTCACGTCATGTTGAAAGACAGGTGGAGGAGAGCACAATGTTTGTGTTGGATTCAAATGTCTGCTGAAATCATTCCTGTCATTCCTAATTGATGTTGCATCTGTCTTTAGATTGGGACTATTGAGGGGAAAAAAAAAAGCTGAAGATCTTATTCAGAGAAATAATTACAGTTATACACTGGTAGATGTAAAATTAAAGTACGTAGGGGGAAGGGAACTACATCCTATAATTTATCAAATTCCTACGTCCCTGAAAAATAATTAGATGCTGGGCAGCATGCAGGCACTGCTGCAGAGGCTACTGTCAGGGGGATAGCAGTGGTCAAAACTAGGCCACTGGTTCTTGTTTATTCTGTCCATTTTTGCTCTTCTATTGTGTTTGGAGTATTAGTTTCCAACTATCCAGAGACACAGCAGAGAAACAATGGCAGCTTTATTAAGAGCCAGAGACGTAATCCCCAAGCACAAGTGCAATTGCAGAAGCTGGAGAGGGAAAAAAGGGAATTCTGCTTATGTCTGGCTTTTAGGAATTTCACCCTCCAAAGTCCTTCAGCGTGATGTAGTTACAGGCAGCACTAAATCTGCATTGCTTTGACAAATTTTCTTGAAGCCACTGAAGATTATTAATGGAAGCAGCCTGGGAAGGAGCTCTTCAATAGATGCCTCCCATCCCAGCTGTATGGCTTGGGGGGTTTTTTCCTCCTCTTTTTCTTGCTCTTTTTCCTGATGCTTGTGTGGATGTTGGATTAATCCATCATGGTTTGATTTTTAAATTTGAATACAAAGAACTGACTTCATCTGGCAAAACTTGAAGCTGCTCCATGTAAACCAGACCCAGGTTTCTATCAACAGCTTCCCACTGACAAAGGGCCGGGTTAGATGGGATATTAGGAAGAAATTCCTCACTATGAGGGTGGGGAGGCCCTGGCACAGGGTGCCCACAGAAGCTGGGGCTGTCCCATCCCTGGAAGTGTCCAAGACCAGGTTGGACAGGGCTTGGAGCGCCCTGGGATAGTGGAAGGTGTCCCTGCCCTAGGCAGGGGGTGCAACAAGATGAGCTTTAAAGTCCCTTCCAACCCAAGCCATTCTGGGATTCTGTGATTCTCTTCCTCCTCTACTCTCCCTGCTGCTTTCCTTTATCAAGATTATCTGCGGCTCCATGTTGGAAGATCCCTGCCCAACCCAGTGGCTTCAGCCTTGGGAAGTCTGGGCTGAGTTTCCCCAGATATTCCCCATGTCTCAGGCAGCAGCTGCTTGGCCACTTGGTAGGAAACTGTCTTGGAGGGGCCCATGAGGAACAAAGAGTTTGGAGCAGCTCTCCTGTGTGGTTGTCCCTTAGAACAGTGCAGTTGTGGCTGCTCTGGTGGGCTGAGTTCAGCCCAGTTTGTGTTTTCCACAGTGATTCAGGCCCTTAGGGCTGGTTTGCCTCCCCACTGTGTGTGCAGAGGAGGTTGGTGCGGGGAAAAGAGAGTGAAGCCATTCCTGGGACTGTCAGCTAAGTGCCATGTACAGAGCAGCCCAAAGGGAATCCCACTGGAGAGCAGCCAGTGTTTGCAGAAATCCAATACCCCAAATCCGTGCTGCGCCATGGAGGGTTTGTGGCTGCTGTTTCGCAGACTGAGTTAAAGCCACAGTGGGCTCTGCTCTTAGCTGGGCTCTGCCTTACTGCAAGAGAGTGCAAATCTTTTGCCCATGTCCAGCGGATAACTACAATTTTATATAAGTTATGTGGATTTCATTTACAATTCACCCCCAGAATGTTGTTTGAAAAGGTCTTGGAAGTGTAATTTTATACCAGTGTCTGCAATTGTGAACCACAGCCTCAGGCTGGCAGATAATTCCCTGGTATCCAGGCAATAGAGTTTATGTATAGAACTGCTTCCTGCAGCTTCAAGGACTTCTTCTGATAGTTGTCTTTCTAATTTCTACACCGTGCATGTGAAACCAGGACTTTGTTCATTAATTAGGAATCTGTGGTTGTAACACAAGGTAATGCAGAGGTGTGTCAACTTCAGCAGTTTTTGTAGTTCTGGAAATTGAAAACTAATTGCTTATCAGAAATGTTCATCAGCAAGTTCCTAAATAAATATTAAAGTTTTACATTACAAAATCTTGCTGCTTCACTGACTCTGACTGTAAAGCAGCTGGGAGGGATGGACTCCCCCTTCACACACTGTCAGGTTAGGGAATTGTAAAATTAAGGTGCTTTTTCCAGCACAATTCCACAAGACTTGCATGTCCAGATGCAATTTTAACTTCTCATTTATATTTGCAATTCAATGTGTGTAGGAGCCTTCAAAAATGAAGTCTTCCATGAGAATTAACTTAGAGTAATAAAAAGTAATAAAACCTGATTGCGGCACCATCTCGGTTGTCTTCTGGAAATGTATAAATAAATAAGGGCTGTAATGGGTGGCAGTGGCTTCTGGAAAGTTTCCTTTTCCCCCTTCACATTTTGCTACAACAATCAGCTCCACAATGACTCATTGCCTTCGTTACGAGAGGGAAGACATCCCTCATTACTCATCACCAAAGGAAGGACTTTGCCGCTGCAAGGAACAGCCCTGGCATTCTAATTCAGGTACCTTTCCATGGGAAAGGAGTCAGTGTCATTCTTCCCCAAACTTTGTCAAAAGAGACAAGAAATAATGCTGTTTAATTGTCCCCGTTTATAAATAGCCCATCCACAATGACAGAATTGTAATTTTAATGCTGCAGACGGGAGGAAGAATGCACATTTTTCTGTATTTGTGTCTGAATTTCAGTTCAGGGAGCTCACGCTGAGACTCAAGGCTATAAATGATCATATATGTGTATTTATAAATACAAAACACATTTATTTACCTACAATTTATTGTCTGGCTTTTTAATTACAGAGCACTGCAGATACATTACATAAATGCACACACAAAGCACTTGTTGTTTAAGTAATCCAAGAATATATTTGATTTCAAAGGGAGCTGGGAAGACTGTTTAAAATAATTGTTTTTCTTGATTTTACTAATACAAATGTTCCTTGTCTCTCTTCACATTCCCTTTTTTCAGATTTATTTACTTGGATATGAAGGAATTGAGCTCATTTTAAGTTTTTACTGTATTTTAATGTGGTTTTTATTAAGCTGTACAGAATGGTCCATGCCTCTTTATAAATAAAGCTAAGATCATGTATTACTAGAAATCACATTTCAAACTGTACTTTCGCCAGACTTGGTTAAGATTTTCTAGGAAGGGACATTATAATTGTGTGATTAATCTTCAGAAAAGGGAAATTTTGGCTCTGCAGTATTTCTTACTGTGTTAACTTCAGAGATTTATAAAACCAACTTGAAACTGCACTGTAAGTGTGTTTATAATGACTTTTAGCTGATTTAATAATCCTCAAAGTTTGGTGACCGTACAGATCACAGCTCCCCAAATGCAGTGCATTACCTGTAGCATCCAGATGAAGTTATCAGAGGTGGAGAAAATTACTTGGGATTGTGTTTCTTCAGAGTGCTGCATTAATGCAACCCCTGGCTGTGGCCAGGGCTCCCACAGCCCTGGGCTGCTTTGATCCCATTGTGCAGTGGGACATGTGCATGGATGATAAAGAACATCTCAGTGCTGGGATGACAAAGAACATCTCGGGGTTGGGGATGATAACGAACACCTTGGGGTTGGAAGCCCAGCTGGGGCATGTGGGTACCCCCCGACCTCACGGCAAGGCTCCTGCTGGGGTCACGTTTTTAGGAAAATTTCCAAGCCAGTCTCTGACCCATTTATCCTGTTGTTATCAGTGCTCCTGCCAGTGCCACTCCCTGCAGCTGGCAATGCTTAATGCCCCTCTTAGTTCATGATCCTGCAAACCCATCCAAGGAGCCCTTGATCACACAAACAGCCCTGCTAATTGCAGGTATTGGTGCTGCCTTATCCCAGAGGAGTGAGAGCCTCTCAGAGATGGTGTGCAGGATCAGCAACTTCGATCACATTTGTATGTGACAAGCCATGGCACAAGGTTGTTTTCAAAAGTCACCAGTTTGAACAAAACCAGTTGAAACCATGCTAGAAGCTTCATGTTAAGTTTCCTGGCTGTGTGCTGCTTTTGGTGTTTCCAAGCTTTGCTTTTCGTAGTAATAAATATCAAACAACCACGCTGGGAACCACTGGGAGCTGGATTGGCAGGTCTCAGTCTCCATTTAACATGCAAATGCTCAGCCTGGGCTCACATATGGCCACTTGCTGGATCAGAACTCGGTTCATTCACACAGAGCTGGGGAGCTCTGGGTGGATGTGGGCTATGTGCACAAAACCCCAGAGCACAGTGCTTTAAGCCAGGAAGGGAACAAAACACAAAATAGAGCTGCATTTACTTGTGTTCAAGAATCCAAATACTGAACATGTTTTTGCAAAACCCTGATTTTTCTTTTTATGGTCTTCCAATTCACAACAGGTAAGTAATCAGGCTTCAATCAACTGCCTATTTCCAGACCAGTTATTTGAGCTATTTTATGACTTTAAAGCAATTCCTGACCTTCATCTCTCAGATGACATGCAGAGTTTCTTTAATGGTGCGGAGGACTGAACAGGCGCCCACTAACACCTACAGAATTCACCTCTCTGGCATTTTCTTAATTTTCACTTTATTAAGCAGATAAAAGAGGAGCTGTTTCCTTCCCAGACTCCCTTGTTGGCTCTGTGAGGGACTGTGAGGCATCAGTCCAGCCAAGCATTTCTTTGATCAATGAGCAGAGTAAAAGTTGTGGGAAGCCTAACGTGTGGCTTTATGTCCTTAGGCATCCACTGTGACAACATCTGCACCCAGGGCCGCTGGGGACCCAACTGCTCCATCTCCTGCAGCTGTGAGAACGGGGGATCCTGCTCCCCAGAGGACGGAACCTGTGACTGTGCACCGGGATACAGAGGACCCCTCTGCCAGAGAAGTAAGATTTTCCATAGCTGGCTGAAGCAAGGCAGGTAGAAATGCTCCTTTATGACCCCAGACAGACAAATGCACAATTTCTGAGCTGCTTTAGTTCATGACTTCTTAAGGGCGAAAGAGCCTAAAAATGCTCCTTCGTCAAGAAGTCAAGGCTCTCCTGCACTGAGTTGCACCTTGTGTTTCTTCTTCTGATCTTTCACTGCACCTGGAGGTCACAGGTGATCTGAAAAGAGGGGCAACACCTTTACAAACCAAAGCTGGCAGGACAGAGATTTGCAGTGAAGTCAGACCTATTAAACAGAGTCAGCCACCACCCATCACATAATGTGAAGTGGATGAGCTTTGGCATCAAAATAACAAGGCAGTGTTTTCTTATATGCCAGAAAAAGAAACACAGCAACCCAAAATAGCTCCTGTTTGATGCTCTGCTGCTACATATTAAAACGTACCAAGCAGATAAAAATCCTCTCATTTGCTTTATCTGGGAAGCTGCATTTGCCCCATAGGGATCCTAATTCACTGATCCAAACTACACCAGCCATCTTCCCGTGTAAACAAGAAGTGGATTTGTCTTTCTTTTCTGCTCAGCATTTCTTCTTCCTGTAAGACATTCTGCATGCCCAGTTCATATATCCCCTTTGATTTCACCAGTTACACTTGACACCAGAACACACTCATCTCTAAAAATAATTTGTAGCAGACAGCTTTTATTTAAAGCCATTATAACGATGACCTCCAGCACTGCTGTAGTTAATGGCCTATAAGCATTTCCATTATAAACCCCAATTTCCAGGTGCTTCAGCATATCTGTGTAGCTGTAAAACCTCTCTCCAAGGCTAAAATGCAGTGCTCAGAGCTTCAGGGAGTTGGGGAAGAAAATGTTTTACAAATTTGAAACCTTAAGAGTGCAAAACTTCCAGAAGTTAATAGTTTCTGACCTTTCTGAGATTAAAAAAGCCTGGCTTAGTTCTATCAGCTGTTGGCATGGAGGCTACAAGAGCAAACCTTGTCCCTGGTTTGCAAGCCCAGGAATCAGGCTGCTCCCTGAGGATGTTTGCTAAGAATCTAACGGGGAGAAATTTTCCTCCTCACTGGGGTGACAGCAGAGGGGTCCTGTGGATGCTGCTGCCATTGCCTCTGTGAGCATATGGCCTGGGAATCCAGCTTGCTTCTACCTCTTCTGTGGGGTTCAGGCTCAAGAGTACCTGGTGAACAGGAGACCTTGCTAAGCTTGTTCTCAAAATCATTTCAAAATCATCAGCATTTTTCTCTTGGAAATACATTTAGAAACACAATTTAGCTGTACAAGGCAGAGCTGAGGATGATTCTGAAGATGATACTCAGCCAACTTGTTCTGTCCGTGTAATCAGGATTACATGAGACACTGGGATGGTTTAGTGCTCTTAAGCCTGCAGAAATGTCTCCAGGAATGATCCAGGTTGTTTTATAGCTACTGCATCATCAACCAACCTGTCAGCTAAGCTCCAGCTGGAAATGTGCAGTGGGGTAAGAGCCTGACACCCTCTGAGAACAGACAATCCAAGAGAAAATTCTCATTTTCTGGAAAAATAGAAGAGACATGATTTAGTAACCACTGAGCCAGAACTATAGAACAGAGAATCACAGGAGTAAAAATAAAAACATATAAAGTTATTTTTACTGTCACTTACTGCAATTTAACATTTCTTTGTGTTATCTACTGCAGTGAATGTTTGGACAGTAGATGCTTTTTCACTCTACATGCTCTTAGAAGCAAAAATCTGCTTTTAGAAGAGATACTGAGCTGTAATCCTGACTCTATACCTGATGTACAAATTCTGTATTAATTTCAATCCAAATTTTAGGCAAAATAAGCACACAATTCATGGCAAGTTTACTCAGCTATCTAGAGTGATTACTGATGCAAATCAGGTGATTTTGTATGGGGTTACATAATTACCATTGTAAGATTCTGTTCATCACTTAATGGCTGTTGCTCTTGCCATGAAATGGATGAAATGGCTGCCCCAGCTGAGCACAGGCATTGCACCAGATCCGTTTGGAAATCAGCTTTTGGCATAGTAGTTTTGACATAAAATATTGTATCCTAATACACCTTTTCTGATTTCTCGGCTCAGTTTCCCAAGGGAATGATGTTCTGAGTTTGTTGTCTGTACATGTGTGTGAGTGTTCCTTTTCCTGCCTGTCCTAAAAGCTTTGGAATGTGTGTTATTAACCATATCTGCTGTGAGGTCTCAAACATCTTAAACTCCTGTTTTGTCAAAGAGTTCAGGTTAGAGAGACTCAAATGAGTGTCCTGAAAGAGAGAGGCTGCTGAGAACTCCCCTGTGGTATTAAGCAGCCAAGGACTTCCATGAGGAAAGAAGGTGGGAATTTTTGAACACAGGAGCAGTTTTACCCAGAGCCTGCACTTTATTAGACATGGAACAACCCAACAAGTTTCATCATTTCAGCTGTCCACAAAATTGTGGTTGATAAATTAGGAAATACTGGTTTGGGATTAATACAGACAGAGAATTCTCAAGCTCTCTATGATGAGAAGACCTTGCAAAACCTGTGACAGCTTGGTTTGTTCTGTTTTCAGTTTGCCCCCCTGGGTTTTACGGACACCACTGCAGCCAGCCCTGTCCCCAGTGCGTGCACAGCAATGGCCCCTGTCACCACGTGTCCGGACACTGCGACTGCCTGCCAGGATTCTCCGGCCCTCTCTGCAACCAAGGTACCGCCCCCAGTGCCACCTCCCTTCCTGAGTATCTGTGACTCTGCAGTGAGTCCCATGCCAAGTTTCCTGTCTTTTTCCCTTGTTTCAGCAGTTTAGATCCCAAGAAAATCTTTACTTCAGAGGGAAAATGCAAACAGGTACTCAGTCACCCTCTTGTAAATACGATGTGCTCCTGGTTTCATAAATAAACCAGGTCTGCCACACTGGATTGAAATGACTGTGGAATGAGACACCTGCTGTAAATACATCAGCATCCAATGGGTTCATTTTTCTTGCTGCTTAGCCTGTCTTCACCTGAATGTTGATAGCACCTTCATGTGATCTTTGCAGCAGGACGTGGAGGTACTGGTTAAGGTAAAGGCCAGCTCAGGTGCACAATCCCAAACACCCAGTTGTGCCAGAACCTCTTTTACACTGTGCAGGACCTGGCTGGGAATAGCTAAAACCATTGACACAAGTGCAGGAGACAGAAAAGTTTCCAGTGAGGCAGAGAAGTGAGTTCATTTTCACAGGTGAAGAGGAACTTCAGCTCTCCCAAACGCCCATCACCTTTCTGTACCTTTGAAAGTTAGTCCACATTTAACTGCAGGTTTCATCTTCATCCTAAAAATACCCACAAAATCACTCAGCCTTCTGCACTCTCAGTTGCTGCATACTGCAGAGGGTATTTTCCACACAGATATTTAAAACAGGTGATTCGTAGTGGCCACTGCCCCTGTGAAGTCCCTGCCAGAATTGAATGACACTTTCAATGACCTGCTTTTCAGTATGTTGGGATTGCAGGCACTTACCCAAAATCATTAAACACAGATTAAGTATAACCATGTTTTCTTTTTCCTGTGCTGTCTATTCAACTAAACATTACGCCAATTAATTTATTAAAATGAAAGTATTTCAGTGAATTTGTCCATTTTATGTGAAACGTTAGCCAGATTTCAAAGCGTAAGCAGGTCTAATTATCCTCTTAAGAAAACTATTTTATTTTTGCTCAGATGTTCAGCACTTCTGGTTTTACTTTGAAATGTTGATCTATCCAGCAAATTAATTTTAAGATATTCATGTCCTAATTAAAATCAATTTGTGTTGCAGTTTGTCATAATGAGTTAACATGTAACTTTATTTTGTAGAAAGAAAAATGCTAATTAATGTTTTCCATTAGAAAAATGTGAAATGAAGATTTCACTTTGGAATTTTCATCTCCTTGTGCCACTGGCAGCAGGAACATTCTTCCACCAGCAGTATGTGCATGTGAGGAGCTGTGGAACCCACAAAACTGCACAGGTTGACACGGTTGTGCCAAGGATTCCGAGCTGCAAACAACAAAACAGCTGTTTTATGAATATCTTTCACAATTACGGAGCAAGATGGGTTGATAATAACTTGTTATTGCTGCTAGAACACACCTGACATCCCACAGGGACTTTGGGAGTCCCACTTCAGAGCTTTTCGAGCTAATTAACATCACAATCTGTGTTGTACAGTCAGGTTGCTCCTGAAGAAAGCAGCGTTAGGCCTTGTTTTACAGCTCTCTAAAAATGATCGAGGCATTTAAAAAGTGCTTGGATTTGGATCTCACATCTTCACAAGAGTCACTCTGTCAGTCCACAACCAGGTTGTTTAATTAGGGACAACAACCATTTTGTCATCCCTCTGAGCTGATATTCCAGAAGGCACCACCCCATTTCCCAGAGACAAGAGGAGCTCTCAGGAAGGGAACCCTTCTGCCGCCTCTCCTTGTGTGCACCAAAGCACCAAAGTCTGACCTTTGTCAGCCTTTGCCAGCAGCTCTGTTTGGATCACAAATCTTGCCCTGATCCATCAATATTCCATGTTGCAGTCCAAACCAGCTCCTCTTCTACGGCAGTCCTTCGAGAGCTACATTTTTTGTATGTACAAAAACCCAGCCTTCATCAAGGTGATGTTGCTTATCTCCATCTCAAAGATGCCATAAAACACTGCCTGGAGCTGCCTTATGCAGAGCATTGGAAGGGAATAATAGTGTGGCCTGTCGAAGAGCCTGGGCTGACAGATCAGTTCAGTTTTTGCCCTGGCTGTGATAGGAGGGCTCTGATTTCCTTCTCTCTTTGTGTATTTTTTCCGTCGTGGCTGTGGATTGTGTTTAGTTTTTTCTCTTTTCACTTAGGAACTGTTCTGTGTAGCACACAGTGTGAAAGCCAAACCCAACTTTATCCACTCCTACAGATAAGTCCATAGTCTATAGAAAGGCAAGAAGAAAACAATACTCTGCTGTAGTAAGAGCAGAGGATGGCATATTATATAAAAGCCAATGAATCACAGTTTAGGATTTCAATCTGTAGCTGATTCACAGTCAGGATAGATTGAGGTCACTTGCAGAGACTACTCTTGAGAAAGTGAGAGAGGCTGAAGTGGTAAAACAGTTGCATAATTCAGGGAAGTGCCTTAATCACTTTTTTGACATCGCTATTATTTACCAGGATACAAGTCCAGTTCCATTTGTTACACTCCTTGCAAAGATGGACTGTATGTTTTATCTTGTTTTGAAAATACATCTGTTTTTGTCAGGGAACACAGCCAATAAGAGCCCAGAAATGAAACATTTCATTCGTTACTGAGCAGAGCTTTCCATCAACTTTAAAGTTAAAGATTTCCAATAATTTGGTGGGAGGTTGAAGATCTACATGTCTATTAGTTTTCTGTCACTGTGCTTAGGATGCTAGAAAATGACTCTGGAAAAAAATTTAGGGTTTCTTTTCTTCCAGCTTCAGTTAGGGATATGTTGATTTTGTTAGGATGCAGCCCACCTGTTTAATAGCTCTCAGTCAAACATGTATATAACAGATATATATACACACACATATATATATATAAAATCCTCAGGAACCAGATCAATCTCTTCCAGCCACTCACTTGTGGCTGCTACTCATTGAATTCTCCTCAACTTTCTTGTTCTCTTCCTCTCCCAATGACCCCTTTTCTCTGTTTTGTCTCTCCTCTTTTTATCCTTCCATACTGCCCTTCAATTATTGCAATCTTTTGACTATATTAGCTCCATTTTCCAGCAGAAAAATGGATTTTGATATGACTTTTTCCTATTGTTTTTGTGCCTGGGATGCAATCAAAATAGTCTCGAATACTTTTCTGCCTATTCCTGCTTTCTGGAGGAATTTTGCTTCATCAAAGAAAAAATGTTGTAATTAACTTTATCTTTAATTGCTAAATGTTGAGTCTTGTGATTTCCTCACATTCCTTTTGAAGAGCCTGCAGTAAACTGCCTTGTGTTTTCAGTGTGTCCCAGTGGGAAATATGGGAAGAACTGTGCCGAGGTCTGTCAGTGCACGGAGAACGGGACCTGCAATCCCATTGATGGATCGTGCCAGTGTTTCCCAGGCTGGATAGGGATGGACTGCTCCCAGAGTAAGCAAAGGGTTCTTTTTCCACCTCTGCCTTCAAATATCGTATTTTTGTGTTTGTTTAGTGCTTTCTAAAAGTTAAAGACAGATTCTGGGGAAATCCCTGTTGTATTACAGCCAGTGGCTTACTCTCTTTAGAGATGATTTCTTTTAATTAATCTGAGTTAGCTTTGGATTGAATTAGTTTCTGCATTTGGAGTTTGCAGAAGCCGTGACTGGCTTTTATTCGAGGAAAGGGAGGTCACAAGCTCTTATCAGAAAAGAAAGCTCCATGCTCCCTTTTAATTTCTAGCTGGATTCCTTTTTATTTATTTTTTTGAAACCATTTTCTTTCAGCTATTACATTTAGACATTATTAACCAGTAAATGTTTTCATGTACCAAATCCCCAGAATTGAGAAATTAGGCAGCTGAAATATTTCTATTAAATGTAATTTAATTGTAAAAGTCAATGTGGCCTTGTAGGGATGGAGGATTTCTTTCTGAAAATTGCCCAGGTAGAAGATTGGCATTTGCTGATCCCAAAGTGTCATTTCCTGAGAGCATCCCTTAATTGAAGCTAGATCACAGAGGGAGGCAATATCCGATCATTCAGAAATGTTACTTCATATTCAGGATACAACTAGCATATTAGACAGCATTCCAGAGTAAAATATATTAAACTCCAAGTGATAAAGCAGGAATCGGATAAAAACAGACGGCTGTAATTTTGCTTTTATTGTGTGTCTTCCACAGGCAGAATATTGCTGTCACTCAAAAACAGAAAAAAAAAAAGAAAAAAAAAAGACAGAAAGCTGCAAATATTCCTCATTATGCTTAGCCATGTAATTGGGAAGGGCTGTTAGTGTCTGTTAACCTTGAAAAAAAATGGTTTTCCTTAGCGAGCAAGGCAGGCCAGGTCAGCAGAACCAGTTCAGGAGGCAGGACCTGGCCATGGCCGCTGTGTGTTTCGGATGAGCAGGGGGGACGTGGCTGTTTGCTCCTTGCACACAAAGTGAACCTCTCCCAAGGTGACCTCGTCCCACTCCAGGCTCCCGTGGGCACCTGGCCTCCCCTCCTGGGCTATTTCTGTCCCTGGCTCCAGTTAACCTGGAATGACCCCGAGCCGGAGCTGCACAGGAGATAATTTTAGCTCCGACTCCAGACCAGTTCTGGATTCACTAACAGCCCCTGCAGCTCTGCCTTAGAAAGGCGTTGGAGAAGTATTTCTGGTTGCTTATAGCACAAACACTTCAGGCCAAATCCTGCTCAGCTTTACACTGTGTGAGTCCAGTGACCTTTTGTTTGATTTACGTCATGGCAGGGGTTTTTTGGCCATTCATTCTGGCTTTAGAGGTGTCTGTCAAATGCCAGAAACTTCCATTTATCATCCATGCAGCCATTGGCATCCATGGAAATAGGCCTGGTGTGTGTACTTTCAGGTTTCCTGGGAACTGTGCCTTATTAATTCATGTCTTTAGCAGGAAGCAATGGAAAGTGCTTTTTAAAGCAAAAATACAGTTGTTATATTGAAGGGCTATCATAATTTTGGATCTTTTAGTCTGGCACTAATAACTGTAACTTACTGCATTCATTTTTGGAGGGAGGCTTAAAATAACTTTTTAAAATGTATTAATATTGTACTTGTTGAAATATAAAATAGACCCAGAGATTTTAATTTAATATTAGCCCCAACAACAAAAGCAATCTGAATTTGTGGATGGGAATTCATACTGGAAGAAGTTGTCTTTACATTTTTACGTGATTGGAGTAGCACTCCATGCTTCAAATGAATGTGGTAATTTTAGTGGTTGATTGCATAGCAAAGTAAACCTGAATAGCTGGGCTTTATTATGCAAGAATTCCAGAATGTCAAAAAGAAAATTAAATTACCTCGATATCTTGCAACCCTGCCTAAACTGGCTTCACAGATAATGCCAGAGAGGCAGGGAGAGTGGCCAGAGCACAGAGCACAGAGTTGGGTTGTGTTAAGGGTCACTGGTTCTCAGTGACCTGATCCTGCTTCCTGCCCTACACAGGGGATCATGGAATCACAGAATCCTGGAATGGTTTGGGTGGGAAGGAAACTTAAAGACCATCCAGTCCCACCCCCTGCCATGGGCAGGGACACTTTCCACTATCCCAGGTTGCTCCAAGCCTCATCCAGCCTGGCCTTGGACACTTCCAGGGATCCAGGGGCAGCCACAGCTTCTCTGGGCACCCTGTGCCAGGGCCTCACCGCCCTCACAGTGAGGAATTTCTTTCCAATATCCCATTTAACCCCCTGGCAGTGGGAGGCCATCCCCCCTTGTCCTGTTCCTCCATCCCTTGTCCCAAGTCCCTCTCCAGCTCTCCTGGAGCCCCTTTAGGCACTGGAAGGGGCTCTAAGATCTCCCCAGAGCCTTCTCTTCTCCAGACTGAACATCCGCAGCTCTCCCAGCCTGGCTCCAGAGCAGAGGGGCTCCAGCCCTTGGAGCATCTCCATGGCTTCCTCTGGACTTGCTCCAGCAGCTCCAAATCCCTCTGATGTTGTTCCCCAGGGCTGGAGGCAGCTCTGCAGGTGGGGTCTCACCAGAGTGGGGCAGAGGGGCAAAATCCCTCCATCAACCTGCTGGGAGAAATCCCTGTGCCAGGGCTTGACAGCAGAGGAGAGGTTACAGGGTGGCACCAGGGTTTGCAGAGCAATTGGTGGCTTGGAAGGACCGGCTGCTGTCCAGGAAGGACTGGTCACTGTCCATGAAGGACCTGTCACTGTCCAGGAGTCGCTGCCAAGCTCAGCAGTGAGAGGTTCTGCCTTTGCTGGTGTCTCACAGGTTCGCCCTTTATTGTTGCTCCTCCACAGCACTAACACAGTATCATGGTTGTTATTTTTTTTTTTGTCAGCTGACAAATGTTTTTTATTTTCATAGCTTGCCCCACTGGGTTTTGGGGCCCTGATTGCTTTCATTCATGCAACTGCCACAACGGAGCACTGTGCAGCCCCTACGATGGAGAATGTAGATGTACCCATGGTTGGACGGGGCTCTACTGCACTCAGCGTAAGCCTTTCAGAGACAGGGAATCTGTCAAAGTATGTGCTGCTACCTCGTGTCTCTTCCAAGTATTGCAGTTTTCCCTGGAAAACCACATGCTCCTCACTTCTGATAACCTCACATCACCCCAAAGAAAATAGTCCTGAAGCTTTCCAAGGTTTTTTATGCCTTTGGTGCTTGGTAAAAGAGGGGGAAAATCATTTAGATTATTGATTCATTGTTAGAATTTGCACAGTCAGTGTCCCTGCTTGTTAATGCCTCAGTATTTGTGGTCTGATTTAGGAAAATGTTAGAGATTTCTCACCCTAGTGCCAAATTACCAGTATGAAAGAGGAGATCCAATTCTGGTGAGCCTTTTAAGAAGGTTCTTTCACTTGCAAGTAATTGATTGATCCTTGGTCTTCCAGAGAGTTTCTGTTTAGCATCTTCTTTCACTTCCTGAAAATGTAGTTTGTATAGATGGGTCAAGTTTTCATTCTTCTGAAACACTTAAGAGGCAATTCTGTAAGGATGAGAAACATTACTTCAAGAAAATTGGCTGTCACAGTATCTCTGCATTTAGACCATCAAATAAATGTCATTAAACATACAGAGGCTGAAAATCCATAGATTTATAAACCCACATACTTTGTGCTGATAACACATCTGAGTTTGGGTTTCAGCTTATTTCTTACTCTTTCCTTATTCTGATTGCTGAAAGGTTGCCCAGCTGCTTTTTATGGAAAGAACTGTGCCAATGTGTGCCAGTGTCAGAACGGAGCCGACTGCGACCACATCACTGGGCAGTGCACGTGCAGGACGGGATTTACAGGCAAACAGTGTGAGCAGAGTAAGTACCAGTGACCTCAGTTCTCTCTCCAGAGAGGGGGGTGTATTTCAGAATTCTTGCACAAACAGGCTCTTAAATGAGGTGTTGATGTCAGTAGGACAGTGACCCCAGGCACTTATATACTCCACAGGGAGGAAAGGGCACCTCTGGAAAACCGGATGGTCTAAGCATAAAGAAATTCAGTGAATCCCTACAAACTGGGCCTTTCATTCCCAGGCTAAATTTAGGTGAGAGAGGGCAAATTACTGCACTCAGTGCTGATTGGATAGGGCCTTCCCAAACAGTTTGTACCTAATAATACAAAACCAGCCCTAAAGCTGCCTCAGGCCTTATTAATGCTCTTGAGAGCAACAACCCCAGGTTTCCCAATGCATGAAGACAGACAAAAAGGTTAAAGGAAGTAAGTCCTTTCTGCTTTCTGCCTTCCAAGGAATACTGGGGATATGGGGCTTTCCCACAGAAGTTATGATGGAGATGTGGGCCAAATAAAGATTTGTCTTTACAGCGAAAGCAGATCAAGGAAAACAAGGTTGCATGCCATTTTGGGAAGGGTCTGTGTGTAGCTTGAGCAGTGAGCAAGTGTTTCCCAATGAACTTCAGTTACCTTGCAAGAGTTCTGGAATTTCTTCCTGGAATTGTTGTCCATGTCCCACTGGAATATTTAGCAGGCTGTGCCAAATGGCTTCTTTAAAGAACACGGAACGATGGTCATGGAAACTGGATGTGCTGTAGCTGAACAATTACTCGTTTGTCCAGTGCAGTAATTCACAAGGAAATTCTCACGCTTACTGGGATTCTGAACACAGGTGAAATTCATCTCACCTTCCCAAGGCATTAAGTCCACAGGGTTCCCTTCCTTTATTTTGGCAGTAAGGTAATTCAGTAACATTCCTGCCAGATTTGCAAGGGAAGGCTTTTTAACTGTAGTTTGCCACGTGGATCTTTATGGAAGTATTTGTGCATCTAACTTAATTCATAAATATCTTCGTGCACACACTTGCATTCAGCAAAGTGAGTATCTCAGGGCCAAATTTGTGTGCTCCTGGGGGATTGCACATGGCACCACTGTAACTCTGTAAGTGGCCAACTTTCTGGAATTTAGGGACACCCTTTACTGCAGCCACAATCAAAACAGGAAACTAAAGAGTCCCACGAAGAACTGCACAATAGCAGATTTTATATGTGTACCTACTTTATAATTTGACCTCTGTACAAAGCCTGAGGCTTTCTTTTCTAGCCAAACTACAAATGGATTTATTTACTTGTTTTTCTACTGTTTAATCTAAAAGAATCTCTTCATTAAGACTCCTTCCTTCTCCAAATCCTGCTGAATGGGCAGTCACACTGCATTGCAGATGAAATGCCTAATTGCAGGCATCATTTCTGTGGTGCAGTCCCAAAATTTAGGCCTTATTCATTTTAAGTAGGCTGCAGGCTAATATAAGAATAAGCATTAATTGTAATAATTTTGGTTTTTTCTTTGTTTGAGTACCAACAGAATAAAAAAAGAGATACAATTTTAATACACACTGCAAATCAATAAACAGATACTAGCGATGGTTCTCTACTTAATATTAAATTTTGGCTTGCAGAAGCTGCTTTGAGACTGACATTGGGGAGGTGTTGTCATGCAATGAAAAACATTTGCAGTGACACACAAGGGGAGTCACATCTTGAACAATATATTCCACAGGATCATAGCAAGTGTGCATGTTTTCAGTAATGCAGCTTCTCCATGGAAATAAGTGGGATGTGACAGACATTGTTTCTTTCCATTTGTTATTGAATAGTGCTTCCAGAAGTACAGTAAGCTGCCTACAGATTTATTTTAATGGCCCATCATGGTAATTGTATGAATAAATTTCTCAGCTGGACATTCAATCATTTTGTCTTTGATAGAAACACAAAGACAGGATAGAAATTCCTTCTATATTAGGAACCCTGACACAAGCAGAGCAAATCAAACCATTCAGATGCTCAGTTCTGAAATCCCACCTGCAATGTTCTATTCACCTCCTGGCACTAGCAGGGATGAGTAGGAAAGCATGTGGGATTTGTTTGGTAAAGGCTGTTGGGTTCATATAAAGGTTCATTAAAACTTTTCTTTGCAACTCCCCCCATGAAAAGAAAATAGGTGAGTTGGTGAAGAATGCTGAGTCCTGTTGTCTACAGCTTCTGAGTTCAAGCTCTGTTAAACTCTGAACATTTGCAATATTTATCAAGTCTTCTAAAGCCTTTGTCCCTATCACTGATTTCATTGTATGAATTTTCCAGAAAATTACAGCTTAATAAGTAACAAACTGCACATGGAATACATTTAGCTTCTGCTTTCAAATAATAATAATTTCACATTAGGGTTTTATCCTAGAGATCGTAAAACCAGGGAGACTTCTCTACTGAATTTCCCAAGGCAAGTGTTGTGCCCATACCTGAAAACAGTAGAATTCTTTCCAATGTTTTTCTTTGGCTCCCCAGAGTGCTCTCCAGGAACATTTGGTTATGGTTGCAAACAACTGTGTGAGTGCATGAACAATGCAACGTGTGACCACGTCACAGGCACTTGCTACTGCAGTCCAGGCTTCAAAGGAATCCGATGCGATCAAGGTACAGTGGATTCTAACTATAAAATCCCTCTCTCTCTCTCTCTCTCTCTCCCCCTCTCCAATGATGTACTTGCCTTAGAAAAACAGTGTTTCAAAAATGAAATGCACGATTCAATTTACAGTGTGTTATGAATTACTTTTAACAGCGGCTCTTATGATGGAAGAATTAAACCCCTATACTAAAATTAGCCCTGCTCTTGGATCAGAGAGGCACTCAGTGGGAGCAATCATTGGAATTATTATTCTCCTTCTAATTATTATGGTCTTGCTGGCACTCTTTGTGTGGTATCGACGGAAACAGAAGGAGAAGGGCCATGACATGCCAAGTGTATCTTACACTCCAGCCATGAGGATGACTAATACAGATTACTCACTTTCTGGTAAGGGTCTTTTTATGTTAATCAAATCCAGACTCATATTCCTGTCTGTTGGGGAAATACAAGTTTCTGTGATGTGTATTTCTGCTGGGGAAATACAAGTTTCTGTGGTGTGTAACGTGTGTTATTGAGCCTCAAAAATCATGACATTTCCGTTCTTCCCTGGAATACTGTGATCTTTAAACACATAAATGGGACAGGAAAGCAAATATAAAACTGATTTAAGCTGCTTTCTGTGTGGAAGTTGATATGGGATATACCTAGGCAGGAAATATGCTGCATGGAATTTTGAGTCATGTGCATTCCTGTTGCAGTGCAGAGATGTTTTCCCTTTGTGAAACCTTGGGAAGCCTTTATGTGTTTGAGGAATGGGATTGGCTGGGTCAGCCATAAGGTTTTGGTTTTGTCTGTGTTGCAGTTTGTGATTTGAGGTGTCTATTTGTTGTCACTCTCTTCTGTGTGTAGGCCAGTCCTTGTCATGTAGACAGCTGGTGGGAATCTTCTTCCCAGGAGCTGAGGAAAGCAGGAGAGAGGAAGAAGAAGGGTCTTTAGCATCAAATCATTATTTTCTTTCTATCCTCTGCTACTGCTGCAGAGGACAGCTTTTCTTGACAGACTAGCTACATTTTGGAGGATGTGATCTCCTTTTCAACACTGTCATTCCTATTCATTCCTCTTTGGCCAATATCAGGGGCAGTGCCAGGCAGGAGATGGTTTCCCTGCTGTCTCTAGTGGGGATCTTCTCAGGGTTTGCTGCCCTCTGACTTCTTCTCTTCCCTTTAAATGGCTGAAACTCCAAGTCCAAGTAAATACAAGCCCATGGGGCAGGCAGAGGTTGGCCCAGCAGCTCTGCTTCCCTGGGCCTGCAGTGCCTTTTTCTTTCTGCTTTCTACTCTAAATGCACGAGGCCCCTTGGCTTCTCTGTTGTGTCAGGGTGGCATGGCTGGAAGCTTTTTATGGACTTCCTGCCAAGGATGTGCCTGGAAGGAACCTCTCCCATTAAGCCAATGAGAGTAATGCCTGGCCACACCTGGAATTGAATCACGGAGCTTCTCATGGCATGGTGACTTCAGTCCTCGTGTCAGGGACATTTTCCTGCCGTGGTGTGTCCCACATCAGGGGCTCTCTGCTGAACACCACTGACTAAATTCGTATTTAGACCACTCAGTAAAGCATTCCTTCTTCCAACAGCTACAAATGGTGGGAAAAATGACCATGGATCTCCCCTCATTCCTTCTTAATTTTAGCTTTGCTGGCTCTTGTTTAAGCTGCCCATTTGGGTAAAAAACACACGTTCTTCACATTGCTCTCAGGTGCAGCCACCTTTCCCAGAGCTCACGATGCCATATGATACTTAACTGCCTGCAGAACAAAAGTATTTTGGAGATGGTTGAATTCCTGGATACAGCCTAAATAGCTGAGGGATCACATCCCTCATCTGCACCAAACCTGGGATCTCTTTTGGTCCTTGGGCTGGGAGTTTAATTCTGGCCCTCGTGGCATTCCTGCTCTGTGTCAGCTCAGTTTGTAAAAACCCTGAATAACAGGTCCTCACAATCCCAAACAGCACCAGGTCAGTGGGGTGTCATAGGCTTCTCTAGAAAGAAATTGGATAATGGTTCTTTCCTGTTCATCTCAGTCAGTGATGGGGATGCAGAGACTGGGCCTTTTCTTTCTTCTTTCTTTCTTTGTGCAGTCCTTGTAGCAATAGAAATTGTATCACTCAGGAAGCTGCAGCAGAGTGGGGTCAGGCATCTCTTTCTGGAGGTCACAAGGACAGTTTTCTTCCTCCTCCCCCTTAGAAAATTCTGCCAATCTGAGCTTGCAGAGGAAGATTAAGAAGTTAGAAACACACTGCTCCAAATTCAGCTCATTATAAATTGCCTGCAGGTACCAGCATTGTTTCAAGTTTTGGTTTCTGCCCTTTTTAGAAGGGCATTTACAAATTCTAGACGAGAGCTTCTGAAAACTCCCTGCCAAATCCTGACTGTCCTCCAGTACATTCCCCTACTGGGACTTTCAGTAAGTGCCCAAACTTCAGCCTTACCAAGGCTGCTTCACTTCCAGAGAGCAGAGAGGCAGGAGAAGGTGCTGATGTGCACGTTCCTCAGCAGAAAGTGGAGAGGTGGATACTGAGACAAGCTCACAGATAAGGAATATGTGGCTGGCAAGACAGCACAGGTGTGTCTGAGGGCAGGTGTGCACGTGTGTGTTGTAGAGGATGCTCAAGGACAGCAGCAATATTGCAGAGAGGGAACAGGGATTCCAACCTTCACCTGGATGTTTGCTTGTGGATTAAAGGCAGAATACCATGTAGATGTACTTGTCTGATGAATATAATCCCATGTAAACCCCTGTACTTTGGCAGGAATTCCACCTGGATGGCTGCAGCACCCAGCCCTCTGTGGGTTGTAACACTATGGCTCTCCTGAATCACCAGTTGTTATTTTGCCTGTTTACTCTTATTTGGGTAATAGTGGTGTTGTTTCTGAATAGAGTCACATACACAGATCCCAAGCTCCTGGAAGCAGAAATTTCTTCCAGCACATTTATTTCTGGAGGATGTTTTCGGTCTTTACACCCTCGGCTCTTGTGAGGCTGATAATCCGTGCATATGTGTGAGAGAGATTATGAGGAAGGGGAACCCCCTGGGCAGCCTTTGGACTCTTTTGCATTTGTGGATGAAGGTTGTGGCAGCAAAACACACACTTTGCCCAGCAGCCAGAGGAGAAGAAAACCACCCATGCTGGGAGAGCTTATCCGCAGCACATGGATCTGAGAGCAAACTTTCCCAAATAAGCCTGAAATCAAAATGGTGCTCCCCAGCATGAGAGCAGTGCACTACATCCAAAAAAGATTTTAAAGTGCAGGTTGTTTAGTTCAAGGAGATGGGGCCAGAAGGGAAAACTGTGTGGTGGTGCTGGAGAGCAGCAGAGATTTCTTAGTGGGACTTCCACAAGGACTTGGCTATGGGCTGAAGTGATGTTTGAGGTCTTATCAAAGTCTTAGCAATCTTTCTGGTATGGGTGAATCCTCTGGTGAGAGCCAAGAGCTAAGCAAAGCTTGATACAAATAAAGCATCGTGGATCCTGAAGTCTAGACAAGACACTTCCAGAAATGATCTGCAGATGATGGGTGGTGGGAGGTGGCAGAATGAACCCTCCTGTTGGGAGCCTTCAGCCATCTCACTGACACTGTGTGGGTGGGGAAGACCCACACAAAGAGAAGGAAGCAGTTCCATTTAGCAGCTGAGAAGTCTGGGTTTGTATTTACTGCAGAGTGCTCACTTAGTCCCTTTTCTGTGGCTGGGCTTGTGCCCAGTTTCCACAATACTGTCCTGCAGGATGGGGACTGATGCTCTCTGTGTCACCCCACAGCCCAGGCTCAGAGCAGGAGCTCAGTCTAATTCCCTTTCCTTTAGGCACTTAAGTCTTGTTGGGTTTTTTTAAACAGGGATAGCATTAGATTTGAATTTGATGTATTTGCAGCCAGCAGTTACAAGAGCTTCATGAATAAATGTGTAGAAAATGGACTGTGCTATTGAGGTAAATCAGCCTGGGTGGCTACTTAAGTATCGACCAAAGGGAACTGTGTAGAAGGAGTAATTCTGAGTTCAGGGTGCTGCATGCAAGGGGGGGAAGAAAAGGATTTTGGGGATGTGTACAAGCTCAGGGTCATTAATTCAACACTGTGCTAAGTAGTAGAGTAGTCTGGTAGAGTTTTATTTCAGCTCATTTGGGGTGCAGAAAACAAGCTACAGCCAGGTGAGCTGGGTGAGATCTCACATTGTCTCAGCTGGCTCCTGGAGACATCAGTGTGTGCCTCGAATCCCACAGCAGAGCCAGAGGGTCCTGGCCCTGCCTTGCAGCTGGTCCTTGCCCAGAGCCAACGGATGAGGGAAGGGGGAAGGCAGAGCTGACTCCACCAACACTCACTTTCAGAGCAGAAAGACACAGATTCAAATGTCCAAGTTTAACTGGGACCGCGGGTGGTGGGGAGGCTGGACGAGCCCTCGGGCCAAGCCCCCAAGCAGGCTCAAGGCTGTGTGAGCAGCTGTATGGGTGGTGGGCACACACTGACACGAGGGGTGGGTTCCAGCCCCAGCTCTCACGGCAGACCCCAAGAGAGATGTGTTTCCTGTTGATTTGGTTGCAAATGTCACAGAGGTGTAACTGAGGGAGATGGCAGAGCCCCGGCAGCCTGGCTGAAAGATGTTCAATGCAAAGACTTTAGCTGTGGAATCACATCCTCTTGATCTTATAATTTGTTAGCAGCAACTCTGGAAAACAGCTGGGACTCAAAGGCTCTGCATTTACCACAAAACAGAGCCGACCTCAAAAATCCCTTTGCATGTTTCAGCAGAAAATAAGTGCTTGGTCAGAGCTGCACATGCAGGAGCAGCTTCCCCTGAGCCCTGAGCCACAGCCCTTATGTAAGAGACACCCTGCAGATAAACCCACTCCTTAGAAACAGGATATTCTGCAGTACATTAAGATCAATCTAGATCTCCACAAGATGTCAGCAAAGCAAAGTGCATGTTCAGAGTAAGGCAAACACAAAGGGTAAGGAGAGATGGGTGATGGTGGCTGGGGACCCCCTGTCCTGCCTCACCCATCGCTGCCAGCCTTCAGTAAAGGTGGTGATGGGCTCAAGCAGCCACCCCAGCACTTCATTACCTTTGACATGAAGGTGTTCCCCACAACCAACCTCTCTGCCTGCAGTCTGAGCCCGTGCTTTATTAAAACCCATTCATTTGCTCCTTACAGGGCTTTGTTGTTTAAATGATGCTGCTCCAGTTGAAATTTTCTAACCCTTCTCCTGATGGTACTTTGAAATATCTATCCATTTGTTATGCAGCTGGAACCAGATTGGGATTGATGTTTTCATTAGAACTGCCAGTATAAATATGATGTCTTTCTTGGTAAATTATTCTGTTTGGTAAATGTGTTTTTAACTTAAATTGAGGAAATAGATAAAATGTCTCTGAGCATACAAGGTAACTGCCCAGGTTTGCCTTTCAGGGCTCCAGCTTTGGTTTTTAATAAGCCTTTGTACACAACGTAAAATGGTTTGGACTCCTTGGAACAGTTATAGCACCTTCATTTCTAACATTACTCTGGATTTTGTAACAAAAAGGTTTCATTTGTTTCAACTGCAAGACTGCTCAGGAGCTCTTCCATAGGTTAAACTAAAGAGGCAGCTGTGTTGCAGCCCATGCATTTCCCAAGTTTTGCTTCCCTCCCCTCACCTGCAAAGCAGCTGGACTGTCAAGAATGACTTTATTAACATCTTCAAGAAGATAACACTGTATTATTTAAATATTTTGCTTTTTTCTCTTATGTTTAATGCTAATACCAAGAGCTTCACACCATAATGCAGGATAGACTGCATCTGCAGATGTTTTAGAACACCCAGTACTCCAACAAAGATTTCTAAACTAGATTGTCTCTACCATGTTTTCAGTTTCTTAAGAACTGTTGTGGCTTCCAAAGTATTTTGTGATGACTTGTTTTCTTCCCAGATATATCCCAAGGTAGCGGCAGTGTTCATTGTTTTTCCAATCCAAGCTACCACACTCTCTCATGTGGGGTGACTTCACGCTTCTTTCCCAGTAATCTGGATGGAAACAGCTCCTGTAAGGTAGATATTACCTCACCCCACTGTAGCAATGTTCTTATCAGTTCAAGGAAATCAACCGAAGCAATGTCTCTCGGGCCCTGTTGTCTGCCAGCACTATTTAAAACTCCAGGGTAGCATTCCTGACGTCCCAGACACAGGAAGGTTGGCTTTCCCCTCCCTGTATCTTCCCAATCTCTGCGAATGGGAACTGGAGTCTCATGCCTGTCTGGGTCAGCAAGGCTTGGTGCCTTAGCAACTCTAAGGTATGTTTGCTTCTCAGAAGAGATAAATAACTCGATAAATATAATTATCCATTAACACAACACAAGTAAATCAGTGAAGCATTAATCAGTAATCTCACTTTGCTGTTCCATTGTTTCCCACATCAGTAGACACACAAATTCCCTGCTGACACAGACAATCAGAAAGATGCAAGAAGGTACCTGGGGTGCTTTTGAGGACTGTCCTGACTCATCCAGGGACATTTCTGGGAGCTCTGCTGTCACTCCTGGCTCTCCAGCAGAGCTATTCCCACCCGATGGCTGGAACATCCAGGAGCACCTTCCTTATCATTTGTTGCAATTGATTCTCTCAGACCACTCATGAACAACACTGTGACTCAATTCAGCACTTTAGCAGTAAATTTAGATATGGCAAATAGTAAAACAGCTCTTCCTTTGGAGCTTTAATAAGCTCAGGTGGGGCAAAGCAGAGGGAGCAAGGGAGAAAGGAAATGCAGTTGATTTCATCAAGGTTGTCAGCTTTAAAAATGATGGTACTTCAGGCTGTGTCACCTTAATCCAAATGTAACTATTCACTGGAATGGCATAAAAACAAGATTAATGCAAAAAAAGACAGTATTGTACAGGACAGGCAAAAATATCTCTACATGTGCTCCACTAAGTCATTTCTTGGTTATTAAAAGAAAATCTCATTAAAATGTAATAAAAAGGCTGGCTCCAGAGATTTCTCAGAGAAATGTTTAGACAGATGTGTAAATATGTTTTTTGATGGTCCCCTTGCATCATGAATTTTTGCTCCCCAAATTGAAAGTACAAATGCTCATAATGTCAGATTTAGGATGAGTGTCCATCTGGACCACTAATCCTTTTGCAGAAATTTAAATTAATTCAGAAAAGGTCAAAGCCAGCACCCATCCGGGATTCCCAGCCTGCAGTACCATCTTCTCACAGAACTACTTCAAAAATTAAGCTGCTGGAAAGGTTTAATCCCCAAGTGGTGCTCTGGGACTCGTCTGGAAGCTGCTCCCCCTGCTGTAGCTCTGGCCATTGTAGTCAGTCAGGTTGTCCTGATAGGCACTGAAAGACCAATAGAACTGGTATTTTCGGGGCATTTATCAAAATATATGGCCTGATATTTCCTTTAGATCTCCCACCATCTCACTTATTAATGAGAATGCTTTGCAGTGCTGAATAGCTGAGGATGGCCAAAAATACACTTTGTCTGTCTGCAGCTCTGCAGCCAAGTAAGACAAAGGAGCATATAAAGCCCTAATAGCTGCCTTAACGAGTTCATTTCCAAATCAGTTGGCCTGGTGTCATTCCCACTTTCTGCAGAGAAATGTGCACAAGTTGTACTTGGAGGATTCATTTCTTTATAGTGCCAGCTGGGGTCACAAAGGAATCAGCACAGATGCAAAATGAAAAAAAATGGCAGAGGAGTCTCTGAAATGCTGAGCCAGAGCCCAGGGTGTGTTACCCTCCCTGTGCTCCAAGGAGATCAGGCTTGGAAGCGATGGGCTGGAGCCATTCCTCTCTCAGAGCCTGGGCAAAGCACAAAGGTAGGACAGCTGGGAGTCCTGCTCCAATTTGAGAAGGGTTAAGGAGAGTTTTCTCTCCTGTGCTTCCCTGCCCTTCTCTCCTTCCTTTCTGTGGCTTTTGCCTTTTCTCCCCTCTTTTCTTGGTGATCTCTCCACTCTATTGTCTTTTTTTCCTCTCATGTCCATTTTCTTATTCTCCTTTTTCCTCCCATTCTACATACACAATTCCTATTTCCTTCCTTCTCTCCTCTCCCATCCCTCTCCCTTCTCTGGGATCCCTGGCTGGGGCACCCAGCACTGTGTACTGACCCTGCTGCAGTTCTCAGGGTGGCATCTCTGGAGGGAAGGGGGTGGGTGAGGATTTAGCAGGAGCTGAAGGGCCCAGCACTGCACTGGGGACAGTTTGTGACATGGGTCTGTCTGCACAGGACGGCAGCAGGGCCAAGCTTCAGCAGGGGGAAGGATCTCACCTCCTCATTCCCCCTCTGCCAGACAGATATTTGGCCACTGCTCAGGATCCTGAAGGTGAATCATTGAAGCTGCTGAGAGACAAGTACCAGTGGAGGCATTAAACCCTCCCCAGTGTGTTTGGGGCCGGGTGGTTGTGCCAGCGGAGCACAGACTGGAACACAGGCAGGAGGAAAACAAGTGGGAGGATAAGGGGCAGCCTATGAGAAGAGACTGAAAAAAGGCTTGGCTGCTTTTATCTGGCAAAATGAATGCTGAGGGGGAGCATGATTGCCATCTATAAATACAGCAAGGTAAACACGAGGAGGGAGGAGAGCTATTTAAGTGAGATGACAGAGCTGGCACAAGAACAAATGAGGATGAACTGGCCATGAATGCATCGAAGCTGGAAATTAGATTTCAACCATCAGATCAGTGAGATTTTGGTATAACTTCCCAGGAAGACTAAGGGGACAAGGAAATCTGATTACTGTTAAAATGGAGCTAGATCAGCTCTCTGAGGGATTATGTGCCTGGGTGTTTGCAGTAAAAGGCAGCTGGACACAGGGACTGGGTGATCCAAGCGCTTCCAGTCCTGTCCCCAGGCCTGTGCCAGGTGCCAGCAGGGGCTTGTAGGGCTGAGCTTCATCTCTGTGCAAGGTCCCCGAGAATGGATCTGCAGCTCTGAGGTTCAGGAGGAGGCTCCAGCAGCTCAGTGCAGGTTTTTAAGTTCCAGCACTTTGCCACAAGTAACTGCCCTTCCTACAGGAGCGAGCTTGGCAAGTCAGCTTGGGGGAAATGCTGGAACCATTGGAGTAAAGATATTTTACTGTGAGTTTAAGTGAAGCCAAACCTTGACCTTTCTTCTACAACTAGGTCTGGCCTTTTTTCTCATGACATATGCAGCACCAACTAGTAATGATGCTGCAAGTTACAAAGGAGTATCAGACATGAACTCAGGTGAACTTTTGCCACAGAATTACTGCACCAGAAATTTCCAAAGCAGATGCACAGAGATTGCATACCTCCATACCCCTGTCTTTACTTCAGAGCTCTCGTTGCTGGAGCTACAGACAGATTTCAGGACCTGTTTTGCTCAGAGGGTGTTTGGCAGGACCACTCACAGAAGCACTCTCAGGGCTTCAATGCCAGATTTGCATTTGAGTTTTTGAATTGTGCATGAAGTAAAAACAGATCTCACTTTTACCAAGTGCTGCAAAGTTTGTGAAGACTCCTCTGTATGAAGGATGAAGCTGCAGCACTGGTCGCAAGCAAATGGAGGATTCTCACCTTGAGCTTTTGCAAAGCTCATAATTCCACCCTCACTCCCTTCCAGCATCGCAGCAAAAGTCCAGGTGTTGGTTTCTGCAGACATCATAAAAATCAATTGCTATTAGATGTCCTGAATTTTTAAAGCCAGCAGTTTCACATCTATTAAAGGAAGTTCTAAATTCTACCAAAGGCTTCACATAAAATTAGAAACTGCAAAACAGAGGTCACTGGAAATGGTCTGACTGGATGTCACCCAGCTAATAAAAAGGAATTCAGTACAGAAAGCATCATTAAAGTACCTTTGACTAAAACTGGCCCAAGAAAAAGGAGGACTGCAAATACAGAATGACTGCAGAACGTTCAGGATGGGCATCTAAAACTGAGCAGCACAAGCTTGGACCAGGGAGATCTGAAGTCAGTAGTCGGGGAAATAAATGGCAAATTACTGATTGCTCTCCTGGAAGATAAAGGTATGATGGAATTCCTGCCAGCACTTCTTTGCCTAATCACCATGGACTTAAAAACCTGAGCAGTGACAAATGGCTGGTGGTGATCAAGTGGTCACTGTCATCTATCCAGCTATTTCAGACAGCCAGATAATGACTTTGCTTTACTCAGGCTGGTATCTCGTTGATCTTAAAGGAAAAGTTGCCAGATACGAGGTAGTTTTAACCAAATTGCTAAAATTACCAGCCTGGAATTTTAATGGATAAATTTACTATGAAGGATTTCTTCCTCCAGAAAAGCAATTTTGCTTCACAGTAAAAACTGAAGTATTTGCTATCTTAAAAAAAAGAAGTTAACAAATTATAGTGTGTTAAGAAATGATAGTAGCACAAAGAGACAGCTATAATCACATTTCTTCCTAATTGCTGCATTCAGAGAAACTTAGAAATGTCCTCAAATCATTTCATTAAAAAAATCAATTCTAGCCCGTAGCTCTTCATGCCAAATTTTAGGTTTGTGAGCTGATTTATAAATCCTGCAAACCCACAGCTTTTAATAGAAACCCCAAGACTTTAATAAATGTGCTCCAAGTGGTGCAGCTGGGTTGAAAAATCAGCGTTTGCATTCTGGCTGCAAGTTTGGAAGAGAAGAACGAAGCCGTGGGCTCTGCTGAGAAGAACTGATGGTGCCAAGGGTCAAATTCCTCCCAGCGACCACATTCCAAACAGATCTGCTCTTCATCCCCCTGCCATGGGGATGCCACATCCCGAGATGGGGGTGGCAGTGGTACCGAGAGCTGTTGGATAGAGCTGTGGAGGGGTGACAATGCCTTTGGAATGTGGCTGTAGGTGCTGGGTGCCAGCTAGGATTTAATATCCCAATCGGCTTCAATACATCCATGGGTTTTTGGTTCCAGGTCTAAAAACCCATTAAGACAGCTAAGCAAAAATTAATGAGATACCAAGAAAAATGAAATGTGGTAATTTTGAATGCTCTCTTTCAATTTTAACCTCCTTTTTGTTAAGCATTTTCTTGTAAATACAGTAAAATAGCATAGCTGAATGCTCCCAAACACAACAGGAGGCTTCCCAGTCTGGAAGCAGACACAGGAGGGCAATGATGGCTTCATAACTTTTCAGAAACAAGGGTGGGATTTGCTCTTGAATTGACACTTCCTGAGGACCACTTGTATTCCAGCAGGTGTGGCTTTCAAGGGAATAATTCAAGGTGGAAAACTCAGCAGTTTTAGCACCTACAACAATTCCCAGACCCTCCCTGCAGGGCTCAGCTGGTGACCACTCAACTGTGGAGCCCCTTTTGCTGTGTCCCAGCCCAGTGGGGCCGTGCACCCCCAAAGCAGGGGCCCCTCTCCTTTCACTGCACGCTCTGGCAGGTGCTGTTCCAGCAGTAGCACTGGGAGGGCAGCCCTGGACTCTCCTCTTCGCTGGCAGATCCACACAGGCCTTTGTGCTCCGTTATTTTCCAAATATTATTGTGCCAAAGTTATTTTCCTTGAACTGAGAGAACTCATGTCCCCCTTGCATCTCTTGTCACTGAACCCACAGCTGTCTCAGCAGATCCCGCAGCTCCAAGCAGCCCCTGTGTGCATGCTGGTGTAGGGGGTTTGATCCATCCATCTCCATGGGTTATTTTGGAGCGTGTCACTCCATGCCCACAGGCATCCAAGTCGTGGTTCCGAAGGAAATCTTGTGTTTTCCAGCATGTTTGTGTTCATGGCTTGGTGAAGTGACTTTCCTTTGTGATTTTCCCTAATGCTAGTGAACAACTGTCCAGCTCACGCAGATAAAGGGCTGAGATGGTGAGGCCGAGGCAGGAGTCACCTCCCATTTTTATTCCTGACATCCTTGGGCTGCAGTCTGGGGTGGGAACTGTCTGTCTCTTCCAGCATTAACCCATTATCATACTTTTTGAACAGCTCAGTAACAAAATCCTTGACAGAGAAACTGCAGACTGGAGACCCTACAGCTATCTGAATGATCTAGGTCAGTAACTTTTAAACACTTTAATCACTTTAGTAGACTTTAGAGCAATTCCAATTCCAAATCAGCCTTTCATAAAGGCATTAACAATAATGAGGAATATTGGTGTTGTCTTTATTCCACAATCAGAATTGCCAGTAGTGAAAGATGGAGAATTAAAAATTGTTTCCTTTACCACAAACCACAGACTGGGGAAGCAGAGTCAATATTCATTTTAGTCTCCCTTCCAAGGCTGCTCTGTCGAATCACTATCATCTCCTCTATAAATGTTTTTTTAAGGACTAACTCAGGACATTAAAAATTCAAATTTGGCTTTTTTTTTTTTTTCTTTCATGCTTAATAAAGCTTAGCACTAAATACTGGCATCTTGATGAAGGTGTGGAGCCTTTGTGGGAGCTGGGGTGTGCAGTGCTCTGTTATCTCCCAGTAAATCATTCCGTGGCAATTCTGAACCACCAGCCAGTGCAAGCAAGCCAAGAGTGAACTTTAATTGCCTGTTCTGAGTTCATTCTCCCTGGCTTGAGTTTTAACAGGGTTTTTAGCAGCTCTTAGCTCAAATCCTGCCCAGATTTAGTGCTTTGGATGTTATTTGTTTTCCTGTCTGAGCACTTGGAGTTTGGCTTGTCAGTGGCCGAAAGCCTTTGCCCTGTCCTTTACTGGGATTAGTAATATCTCACTGAAAATATGCAGGAGGAGGGAAAGTGCAGCATTAAGGGGTATTATGGGATTTTTAAGGTCAACTATCTCACAGCTCACGTGGCAAAGGAATGAACATAGGGCAGCCCCAGGCATCACATCCTGCCGCTGCCCCTGGTCTCACACCGTGCCTCGCTCCAAAGATAACTCTTCCCTGCATCAGGAAAATCACAAACCTGTCAAGCTTCAGTGTAAAATCTTTTCATCCTTAAAGCCATCAATGTTTTCTGTGTAATAAGCTGCAGAACCACTGTTGTGCTTATCTGTATGTGACATGGAGGGGGCTGTGTGTGAGGGTTTCCAAATGCTTCTCAAATCAAGTTAATTTTCCTTTTACCATTTTGCTGCTTTTTGTGCACACTATTTGCTTTATTTGTGTTTAACTTGTGCTGTCCTGAGCTCCCCATATGCCACATGTCCTGCATTCATGCATTTTATTTTACCAGCAGAAATGATGCTAAATGCCTCTGCAGCAAGAATGATCTAGAAGTGATAAATACTTTAGCTAAGTGGCCTCCAGCAAAACACTCATTTTTTTCCCATAGCATTTTGCATCGAAGATAACTTTTTCTTTCTTTTTTCAAACTAATTGATGAAATTAGATTTTTTTTCTTTCTTTTCAGTACCAGAATTAATGCCTGCTTATGCTAACTTTCATAGTGTTGAATCCTTGCTCAGATCAAGGCCGTTTTTACATGAAAATAAGAAGTTTTCATTTCTTGCTATTGCTGTTGTGCAATAAAAGCTGCAGGTTCCTCTTGTGCAAATTTCAGAAGAAAGTTAAAATTTTCAACTTTGAATTATAAACATAAAATAGAAGTTAAGATTCATAAGGTCACACAGGGAATCTTGACCTTCAAACTGCATCATGCATGGAAGTACCACAGTGAAAAACGTGTTCCACCTTCTCATCCCATGATCAGCCTTAGTTTTATGACACAGATGCTCCAACTCATGTGTTGGAAGATCAGCCAAGCCTTGGGCAGGGCTGGATTCAATTTAAAAGTTAAAGCAGCAGTGGACAACTGCCCAACTCCCCTGCTGTGACCCTGTGAAGAGTCATGGAGAGCAGATGTGTGAGTGAGCCAAAGGTGGGGAAGAGAAAGGGAAATGGAAGAGAAATTGAAGAGAAATTTGGAATGGATGGAAAGTCTCCACTGGTTCGTCAGTCAGCGACTCCTCCGGCTGTGGCAGCGACCCCAAAGGATGGGACCCAGCAGATGAGGAGCACCAGGCTCCCAGAAATGTCTGTACCCTCTTAGAAACTGCAAGTGTCCTAAATATGAATTATAGCTGGAGAAAGGAAATTGTAAGAATATCCACATCAAAATTAACTTGAACACTCATCTCCTAAAACCTGCAGTGATAAGGATTTTCTTGATTGCAGTGGATCTCGCCACACTGCAGGTGTTTTACCTGTTTTGCAGGACTGTTTGCCATGTTTGTGTTCTTTCCAAGTGGGAGATGCGAGGACAAAGCCTGTGTTTTTACTGCTGCACATTTGCTTGTGAGCTTCAAATAGCAGGCTTTGTCAGAGAGCTGATTGTGTCTGTTCAGTGGAGTCTGGGGAGGAGCACAAGTAATTCCCATGGACGTGGGCTTGAGACATCAGAGTTTGGGGACCCTGAGGTGCCAAGAAAAGGCAGCTTTGTCACCCTCCTGTGTGTCAGTGCCTGCCCAAGGCAGCCTAGTCCTTGTTTCAGGGATGGCTTGTCCTTGCATTTTCTCTGTCTCACGTTGCAGAACTGGAATTGTTTGCCCTGTGAGTAATCCTTTTTGCTCTAGTCCAGTCTGCACTGAGCAGTGGCAGAGCCCAGCTTCCAGCTCCCATCCCAAGCTGGTCAAAGCTCCTAAGCCACTGACCTGAGCTGAGGAAAGGCTCTTGTCTTGTTATTGGAACAGGCAGGGGTGGGTTTATCTGGAATGTTTTTTTAACAGCAGTCCTGGATGCAGAGACTAAAGTGGGATTTGCAGCACATGAGGAGTGACTCAAAGCTGCATTTATTCCAGAGGACCAAAGGCTATAAGTTTGATTCACAGCTGACTTCACTTTTTTCTCTAAGCCAAAAGGTGTGGAAAACTATTTCCAGCTGAGATTCTGATTTCACCCCAGGAGATAATTTAGCTTCAAACTTAAACCTGGACTTTTCCTGAAGTGCCAGATCCTTGGCCTGTTTAGGACTTTTTCACATTAACTACTTCTGCAGTTTAGAAAATAATGTATCCATTATTCATTTCACCTCCCGAGGAACTCAGTGAATACAAAAAAAAATGGGTCATAAACCCACAGTATTGTAACAGATGAAACTAAAGGCAGAATTACAGGGAATATGTTGGGAAGGGCTTTGAGGGGTTGTGTGGCCCTCCCAAGGGCAATGCACCTCCCCAAGGGTCAGCCTGGGTCCCCTTTGTTCCCTGCCACTGCCTCTCCATGGGTACAGCCCCTTCCCCCTGGGACCCCAGCTGGGAGCTCTCCAGCTGCTCCTCCCAGCCTTGCTCCGTGGGGTGAGCCCCAAAGACTGCTTGGACACTGCTACCCTTGGAGATTCGCTCAGCCCTGGCAGGGGGAGGATGTGTGATCCCCCAGGGGTGGCCTTGGGGAGCTCCACTGCTGGGACAGGGAGCCCCAGCCCTGGCCTGTGGGCCAAGGGATGAATTGGCTCCATCCTCCTCACTCCGACTCTGCCCGAACAGAACACAGGAGGAAAAGAGCACAGAGTTAATGCTGCTCTGGGACAGAGCTGCCCAAACCTCCCAGTCTGCCTTGCCCTCTGCACCAGGGTGAGTCTGGGAATTGTCTCAGCACGAGGGATGCTAAACAAAGCAGAAGGTGCTCGAATGGACTGGGGGGTCACTCATGGCCAGAAGAGCCCCATCACAGAGAGCCAGTCAGGTACCACCAGCCCCTTTCCCGTGCTCAGGGATGGGCACTGAGAACCAGAGCAGAGGCTTGGTTTGTCTTTGATGTGCCAGGAACACATTTATTGTCTAATTTAGTTATTTCCCTTTACTTAGCCAAAAAAAAAAAGAAGCTCTCATGAAAAAGGGGCTGGTACAGCATTGCCCATGGCCATGACAACTTTTCTGCAGAGACCAGAGGACACACAAGGACAAATAGCTGGGAGACCTCTGGAACACGCTGTTTGTGGGGCTCTTTTCCCAGTGTAACTGAGTTACTTGACTGGGAATCCCGTAAGTCACAAAGACATTTCTGAGTAACCAAATTTGTATTGATTGTCCCAGTCAATAGGAAATACCAGACTCTATAGCTAAAAAGATTTAAAGGCTTACATTAGATTTTCCTTTTGATTGATATCTAGGGTAATTTGTGGAAGTGAAAATGGAAAAGGTCCCCATCCCCTTCTGTCTCAGCTTCCGTGAGGAACAGCAAGTTCCTCTGGAGCTGCCAAGGCAGAATTGTTTGCTGTCAGCTGTGCTCCTGGTGCTGCACTGTCAGAGCACAGTGGTCACTTAGGGACTGTTGTCACATCAGTTACTGAACAGTGCAAATTCCTGAGCAAAGTTATAGTAGGTAATTTAAGAAGATTGTGCACACCTTAGAGTCTAAGGCTGTGAGTTAATAACACACTCTCCACAAACAAAACAAAGCTTAAAATTAGTCACGGAGTGCTGCAACGCAACCTGCAGACTCAGATTTGAAAGGGCATGTTTTAGGCTTCTTTCACACCATTCCAGTAACGAATGTCTCAGCAGATGGTTTTTATCCTGATCTCCTGATGGATGGCTGTTCTTGGTAACCCTGCTGCAGAGAGCTCTCCCTTCCAGGGAAGCTCTTAAGCACATGCATAATTCCAGGCGTGCACAGACTCCCCGCTGGAGCTGAGTGTGTGCTTACAGCTGAGGATGTGCTTAAGAGCCTCCCTAAATGAGGGCCTTGATGTACAATTTAGAGGGAAGAATATATGCTGCTCAGTAGTCAAAGCAATCCAATTTACATAAATATTTATTTGTTTTCCATTATATATCATTTTTATGCAGGTGCTTGTGGGATGGATAGACGTCAGAACACATACATAATGGAAAAAAGCTTCAAAGGTATGGTATCCAGAGCTGCAGAACCCTGCCCAGGTGTGAGGAGGGTGTCCTAGAAGAGGTGAGATAGGAGCCCGGGAGAGGCGGCACAGGCAGGGAGGGACAGAGCCACCACCCACACGAGCTGCCTGCCTGGCTCCCAGCACTCCTGGGCCATGAATTATGGATGCAAAGCTTCCCAGGGCCACGGGCTCTGCAGCACAAGGCGAAAGGGAGGGCTCAGCTCAGGGCAGGAGGGGCAGGTGGAGCTGGCCAGAGCATGTTCCTTTAGGACCCACTGACCACCAACAAGGGCCCTGGGGGCAGCTGCTGGTTGCAGACTGATGTTTCCCTGCTCTTGGCTCCTGGCCGTCTTGAGCTTAAAGAAAGCCCCTAGGAAAGAAGCTGCCCCTGCTCGTGCCCTTTGCTGAGAAGGATTTAGAGCAGAGCTGGAGAATAGCCCTTCTTGAGGCTGAGGTCCCCTCACACTGGCACCAGCAGTTGTGGGCACTGACTCCAGGGCAGGTCTAAAACAGGATCTCAGATGAGTCATGAGCACAGGGCCAGTGGTTTTACATTTCACTTTTCCTCCAGGTTTACATTCAAAATATTCCAGTTACGTCTGGACCCCGGGAGCACTTGGCACAGTGGTTCCCAGAGCTCCTGGCAGATTGGGCTGGGGTTTAGCACACTGAGCTTGTGCTCCAGAAGATGGAGCAAGGAATCTGTCTCCTGAGGAATAGGCAGCTTTCACGCTGAGGTCCTTGATCTGAATCCAAGGCTGTTATGCCTGGGAATGTCCCTCAGTGAGCCAAGGAGGGAAATACCACACAGCCTCTTCCTGTAATGCCCTTGGGCTGGTGTTGGCTGAGTCACCGGGACAGTGGTGCTGTTGCCAGACTCCCACTGCCCTGCCATGGCTGAGGTGTTCCAGAGCCAGGCCTTTGTCTCAACTAACAAGGAATATCGAAAGCTATTCCACATAAAAAGCATTAACCAGCTTATAGCCAGGCCTAGAGATCAATAGTCACTTTGTAGCTGCTGTTTTCAAAATACCAGGGATGCAGTATTTGCTGAAACATCACCTTACCACACAGAATCACCAAAGGAAACCAAGAATCCATGACCAACTCCTTGCTGATAAAGCTAAAATAAAAATATTGAATGGATTATGTGTGTATATGATACATATATAATTCATGATATACAAAATACTCAATCCACTGGTTTCAGCTACTTCAGTGATTCTCTTTTTCAAAAGAAAAATCTTACTATGATAGAGCTAGTTGTTCTCTTTACATGGAGCTATTAACTTCATTAGTTTAAACTAAATTACTGTGTTTACTAAGTTTAAAGGTGCTTTAGACACACGCAGCAGGAACTCCCATCCATAGGCACAGTCACACAGAGGGGGACCAGCGGGGTCAGAAAAAAACAATCACAGTGACAGCAAATTGTGAAATGCATTTTCTGCTGCTACATATTTTGTTTAATTTTTAGGATCTGAACCATTTCCTTTACATGTTTATATCCTTAAAAATTGAAAAATCAGGCTCAGAAGCCACAGCTGGAATTGTTTGTGGCTGCTCAGCTGCCTCAGACAGGCAGGGTTGGCACTGGCAGGGGCAGGGTGCCGGGACACAGGGACACACCTGCCTTTCCAGGGGTGTTTGGGAGCTCACCTGCAGGTACTTAGGAGCTGAGGTCCCCCAGAAGCAGCTGCCTTTGGCTGGCTGAAGGTTCCTAAGGCCCCTCTGAAGGTCAGTTCCTGGGCTCAGGCAGCCCCGGGGCTCTGTGGCAGTGTGGGCACTGCCAGTCCCAGGGGAGTCTCCTCCCAGAGGAGCTGGGAATGTGCCCAACACTCAGAGTGAGCTCTCCTTGCTCTGCCAGGCCCTGACTCATCACATAAAAATGGAGAGAAAGAAACTCCCAGTCCCAAACAATTGGATTCTGTCAGCAAAAAGACTTGGCAGGTGGGTGCTTGTTTTTTATGTACTTTCATCCACTTTAAAACCATGTCTTTTCCCACCCATGTGGTCTAACTGGGGACAGCCTGTCCTGCAGTTGGAAGTGGTCTCTGGTGCTCCTGGAGCAGACAGAGCCTTGCAGGGAGAGGGCACAGGGGGCTTGAGGCTGAGGCCAGGCTGTGGTGAACGTGGGCCACCTACTGCTTCCCCAGTTCTCTGAGGAGACTGGAGCTGGGGCCTGTGCCTAGAGCAGGGCACCAGCAGAGGGGTGTCCCTGTGCAGCCCAGTACCAGGGGTGCAGTGGTTGAGCTGCTGTGGAGCTCCAGGGGGTCGGGCACAGAGGTCTGGGATTGCCAGGTGTCAAGCCCAGTGTCTGACAGCAGCAGAGAGGGGCTGGAAATCACAGTGCCAGCCCTGAGCCCTGTGGCACCTGGTGAGAGGGGCTCAACAGGCACGAGGGTTTTCAGAGCAGGTTTCAGAGCAGTTTCTTTCCTGTGCATGGTGCTCAGTGATGAAAGCTTAACTCCTAAGCTTTTCCTTTCAGCTGAGTCCTTTGGTGTTTAGAAGTTTTTTTTTTAAATGAATACTGCTGCACTGATGGAATGATGTGACCTCAGGCACTACCATTTTAAGGGAAAAAACCCTGTGCTTTGCAGAAGAGCCAGGAAAATCCCAGCAGAGAAGCACAGATCCCAGGGACACAGGGCTCAGAGTGGTTCCCCTGGTTGTTGTGCAGGATGAGTCCCCACTCCTGTGTCTCTCTGAAATGCAGCAATGGGTCCTCACTGTGTCACTGTCCCTGCAGCAGCCAGCACAGGCACTTCATCCCTAATGGGGGTTAAATAGCAGGAGAGCACCTTTTTCCTGTGTGCAGCACCTCTCCTCAGCACTTCCACCTCGGCTGTGGGTTCCAAGGCTTGTCATCAGGATGCCAGGGGAAATTCAGGGCAGAAGAGAGGAACCCAGTCTGTGGGAGGGACATTTCCAGTCCCTGCAAACAAAAATAAACCCTCCAAAGGTCTGGTGATTGGTATCCAGGCAACGCAGAAGGCAGGGACTTCAAAATTAGAGCGTATTCCCAATATTCCTCTGGAAGTCCAGCTGATTGAGTGCTTCCAGTGAGTCCCAGCACTGTGTGGCAGAGCTTCCATCTCCACGAGAGCTGGACCCTGTGACAGGGAGGGATGAGGAGGCAGCACAGCCGGGGCCTGCAGCACCATGGGCTGAGAATCTCTAAATATGTTTGTTCTGCTTAAATCAATTCATGAAACAAAATTTGACAATTGATGCCAGACTTCTTAATTATCCCCAAATTACCTTAATAACAAAGTTACTCAGCAGCTTCTACAGCCTTTAGAGTTAAATGCTCCCTGATCTTGCACATAATGTGTCTTGAGGGCTAATGACTCCCTGGTGCACCCAGAATCCCAAACATCCACTGCTGCTCCATAAAATATATTGTGTCCAAAGCAAAGGTTTGATCCCAGCTAGACACAGCAATTCCTGGGAGAGGCCAAACAAGTCTGGGCAGCCCGAGTGGTATTCACTGGTCTCTTCCAACTGGTCCTGGGAAGGGAAGGGCTGAGGGACACCTTCCTGGGCAGTAATGTCAGCCCTAACTGCAGTACAGGTGAATTTTAGCTTAGGGAGATAAAAGTAGCTGAGCTGGATGAAATAAAACAGCTGATGTGCTGGGATTTTTGCCTTTGCCAGCTGCAATGTGCCCAATTCCATAAACAAACCACACCGGTATTTACCTGCAGCTCTGCAGGAGCAGGAATTCTCACTCTGCCCTTCTTTGCTGTAGTAGCCAGCAGTCGTTTATAATCAACATTTCCTGACTCTACACCCAGCTCTGGTCTGATTTGTTCCCTCCCAGCCATGGTGCCGACAGGGAATGCTTTGCAGGGGGCTCTTGGGGCACAGAGGGAATCCTGCCTTTCACTCTGTGAGCATCTGCTCAGCAGCACTGCTTGAAATGAAGAAGAAAGTTGGTGATAATCTTCATGTCCCCTCACCCTAAAATGCAGAGCTGGCTCATTAAAGGCTGCCCAGGCTCTCCTAACAAGCTCTATGTACCTGCAGTAGCCACCAGGAGCTGTAACTTGCTGGCAGGTGGAGCTGAGCCTTTCGTTTGTTTGTCTGTGGTTTCCTCACCTCTAATACCAACAGATCCCAGACTGTGGCACCTGGATTTAAGTCACATACACAGCAAAAGCCAGCGTTGAGCTCACTCATGTGCAGAAGCCTTTGGTCTCACAGGGTTGCTCCATCTCTCTGCAGAAGGATGGGATGGGGCAGTTTTCCATTGATCTGTACCAGGATGGAGTTGGTGACACTGGAGGGACAAACCCTGCAGCCAACAGCCAAGGAACATCGGTGTTGCTTTGGTTCCCATCTCCTGTCATGTACTAAACCAGGCGTGTCTCACTTGGAAGCAAAGGCACTGCTCATCTCATACAGGCTGATGTCAGACGAGGAGTTCCTAAGTTTTATAACTAAATAAACATTGAACTGGTGCCAGGCCTCTGCCAGCCTCCCCATCCCTCATGGTCCCAGCTGGTTTGTGTTCAGTGGAGCTTCCCAGTGAGCTGTTTTCACTGACCCTGGGAGCTGAGGGCTCTCCAGACTTGCTAAAATCAGAGCCCAGAAAGGCAACCCCTGGCTGCAGGTGGCAGGGCATGACCTGGCACCTCCCTCAGGGCTGAACCAGGACCAAGGGCAGAAGGCCAGGGGTGATGGACACACACACAGACACAGACACAACCCCAGAGCTGAAGGAGGGACAATCACACACAGTGGAGCAAACCTGGCACGTGAGGGAGCAGGATGGGGCTGGCAGGCTCGGAGCCGAGGTTTGGAGCGGAGAAGTGATGTTGTGTTGTCTGTCTATTTCTTAACCTGAATTTCTCTTTTTGTCTCCCATACTAGACAGCGGGGGCAGCTGGGATTGCAGCTATTTTGCAAGTCCCCCTATTTCACCGGGAGTATTTCATATATACCAGGATCTGCCTTTGTACTGTAACCCAGCACAAGAAAATGCCTCATCTTTCATTGCATCGCTCTAATTCTAAATTACTGGCACTGCCCAGCAGGATGCACACAGCAGCAATGGCACGTTCTTGAATGTCAATGTTAAGACCTATTTATTCTCTATTGTTTTTTATTTTTAAAGCAAGACTGGCGCTGTACCTTGCAGCGGGCTGGTCTATCCCAGCCAGGGTCACCAACCGGGCAGGCTGGTGGTCACAACTCTCATGCCAACCTTGTTGTCCCCATGTAGTGCCTCTGTCACTTCCTCTCCAGCCCAGGGGAGAGGAGCAGGAGATGTCTACAGCAAAGGGGGGAAAAAGCAGAGCAAAAGTGAGGCTCAGATGGAGGCTTGTCCCCCTCTGTGGAAACCCAAGCATTCCCTGTTTGTAGGATGCTGGATAACCCTGAAACCAGCAGGGACTGCACGTGCATTTCTGAGCCTGTGGCAATGTTGTGCACTCCAACCCAGGGCACTGGATGTGACCAAGGCCCCAGGACTCACCCTGCAGCTGGCTGAGCACCCCAGGTCCCAGCAGAAGGTCCTGCCTGCAGAGCCAACTGCCCGCAGCCGTGCCTGGGTCTGCGAGGCAGGCAGAGCGGGATGAACACAGTTCCATAGGAATTAGGGGGAGGGAGGGGAAGGATTGCCACCTCAAATTAAATATTGCAGTAAATGACAACAAGAACCTTTCACAGGAAAACCTTCAGTACTGAGCAGGTTTTCATTTCTTTCCTGCTGGTGAGTGGTGGATGCAATGGTCTGGAATGCCCAGAGTACAAGCGCCGGGTGTCTGTGCTGGAGGCTTCAAGGATCTTCCTTATCCCCTGCCCCCTTGTGCCCCCCAGCCTTCCTGCAGAGGCTCAGTTGTAATTAACCTAATTAAGCTAACGACCCTAACGCTCCCACTCCACTCTTGTTTTGCAGATTATATGAAAGAATCTGTGTGCAGCTCCAGCACTTGTTCCCTGAACAGCAGTGAAAACCCATACGCCACCATTAAAGACCCCCCCATTTTAACCTGCAAACACTCCGAGAGCAGCTACGTGGAAATGAAATCGCCTGGTCACAGGGAGTCCCCATATTCCGAAATGCCAACTTCATCAATGGCCAATAAAAACATCTACGAAGTTGGTAAGCAGTGGGTGGCACAGCGGGGTTGGTGGAGGTGCTGGTTTTCCCCTGTCCTGGCACAAGGAGCCTGGACTTGGCGCGGCGCAGGGAGGCACTGGCGGGGGGGAAGGCCTGAGCATTGGTGGTGTTGGTTTGGGGAGCTAAGAGCCACAGCGGTGGATGTCCTAAGTTGGAAGGGACCCACAAGGATCAGGAGTTTTGGGACTACTGCTGGTCACCACAGCCCAGTTTTCCTTGCTCCCCCAGAGCCCACTGTCAGCATAGTCCAAGACGCCCGCAGTCGGAGTGCCAGTTACCTCCAGAATCCATATGACCTGCCTAGGAACAGTCACATTCCTGGTCACTACGACTTGCTCCCTGTCCGGCACAGCCCGACGCATGGGCCTTCTTGGGACAAGCAGTCTTAAAGGGATGGACTTCACTGGGCACTGTGCTGCCAACACAGACTGTGAGGAAGCAGAGGAGAAGCCATTCCTTCCTTTCCTGCACCACTGAGGGACTGCGGACTGGCAAGGACCTAACACAACATCAGCTTGGGCCAACTGCTGCTGCATGATGTTATTTATAAAGACATTTTTATATGGGTACCTGGAACTAATGAGAGCCTCCTCCACGTGGGATGGGAGTACATCACCCCAGGAAGGTGTCTTCATGCTCCAGGCAAAAACTCTCCGTGGCGTGTGTTCTAACCCTGGCTTTGCTGTAAAATAAAACCACAAAAACGCTAAGTAGAAGGACTTCAAGATGTACATTTCTACTGACTGCATCAAGAAACCTTTTACTGTTAGGAACAAGGTGACTAGGAATACGCTGGAATTTATTTTCATCTTTGTCATGGGAGTGGACATTTTTCTGAACGAGAGCAGGGAATCTTGTCATTTCACTGTCTGGAAAGCTCATTTACTGCCATCACCATGTGCAACCTGTGCAGATCATGCTTGGTAATTAGCACTGAGATTGTCATCTCTATATTCAGCACCAGAGAATTTGAATTGAGGAATATTTACAGACACTTACTGTGCAGTTTTTAAAATCTTTCCAAACGTCCCCTGATCTTTGCTAATGATTGGAGTTTCCACAATGAGTCTCACACCCATCTTTTAACTTTGATTGGCAGAGGTAGGCTTTGATTTTCCTTATGCAGCTTCTCTTTTGGTAGCTAAATCCAGCAGATCTGTCAGGCAGTTTAAACTGCTGCCCCTCCAGTTCCTGTCCCAGGACACTGCAGGTTTTCACAGACCAGCCCTGGTTTCATTTCCTTTCCCAAAGCTGAGCCGTATCAGCTTCTCTCTCCCATCTTTCCAAACCGTCTCCTCATGATTCACTGTCAGCATGCTGCTGATGACACCTCTGAATCTGATGTGCATTACCATGTAGTGCGACTTTATCCATTGATGATTCTACCTGAAATGTCATTAAATGGAGCTGAAACTGGGTTTTCTTTTTCAGCAGCTGTTTGTGAAGTAATTATCAAGGGTCTGACCCATGGTAAAATTTTGGACTGAGCCACCATGATATTTTTTTTTAATTTATGATCTCTATTGACCTAGAAAAGTAGAGTACTTGCCGTTAGTTCCTTGTAGATTTTGAGCATGAAGTAGTATTGACTCTAAGTATGTAATTTTATTAGGCAAACGTGGAAGTAGCAAGTTGATTGCCTTTTATATATAAAAAATATTCTATTGCACATTCGCCAATCGGATGGAAGCAGAAGAGGACGACACCAGCCCCGTGGGTTTGCTCACAGCACGATCCCAGGTGTGACCTGCTGGGCTCAGGGACTGGCAAGAGGAGCCCTCCAGCTCAGGGGCAGTGGCTGAATCCTGGCTCCGGGAATACTCCTGGGTCACTCAGAGCACCGCGGTGGGGCCCAGCCGTGTCCCCACAGATGGGCTCAGCCCTCACGCGTGGGATCATCCTGGGCATCCTGCCCCTGGAGCCTCGTCAGTTGGAGCCAGGACTCTCCAGGTGGTCAGGCTGGCTCTGAACCCCCAACGTAAGCCTGGACACCCCCAGGCTCCCAGAGCAGCCACTGTCCGAGCCACAGGATCCTGCCCACGAGGTTTCCCGAATGCTGCATGTGTGCATGGGGGCCATGGCCGATCAGCAATAGCAATTTTGTTTTCCAGGAAAGCCTTATTTGAGATGTAAGGAAACAATTATTTTGTAGGCCCAGTAGGAATATATTTTAAGTATGTGAATGGAAAGACTCACCTCAAAAATATCAAGAGAAAGGCAGTTGGATAAGGAATACTCTCATTAAGACCCACCTTGGCACCCAGCACAAGCAGCCCCAGCTGCTGGCCTGACCCATGTTTGTGTGTTGCTGTAGTTTGCAATGAGAGCAGAGATGGGCTCAGTTGTTTGGTTTGGTTTTTTTTCAAAGCAGGATTTTGAGACCAAATGCAACAATGTGCATAGAGCTTCACAGGAAAAAAAACCCAACAAAATCAACAACAAAAAAAGTACCTTCTTGTATATCAGCGTTGGCTTAGGAAACAGGCACCAAAATGGCAATACTTTTTTAAGGCAAGACAGATTTGTAATATATTTGTTCACTGTGCAAAGGTATCCTACCTTGTACAAAATAAATTGAATTTCTCTCAATGTGTAGTTCTCCAACATACTCATTTGCAGAGCAAAACTTCCAGCCCTGCACAGATCCAAGCTCTGCAGGCGATATGGCTGCTCCCCTCAGCCAAAACCCCCCGGGCACCAGGCTGGGACAGAACTGGCAAGATTGCTCAGAAAACCCAGTGTAAACCAAAGGTAAGTGGCTCTGCACACCCTTCTCCCAGTTCCTTGGCAGTCTGACCTCAGTGAGGCTCCTGGGAATGCACAATCCCAACTGGAAGAGCCCCTGCACACCTACCACGTGTGGTGACAGTGCCCTGGGCCACTTGCAGGTTCCCAGGCCTTTGGGTGGACACCGGAGGACCCACGGTCACCCGGCAGCAATGGAACGGGACACGAGGCAGCCCAGCAGCTCCCAGGGAGCCCAATCAATAAATCACGAGCACAGATTTGCAGCAGAAACACCTTCAGAATTAATGAGTCCCAGGCAATGCAGCCTCTGCTACGTGCTGAAGCTTTTCAATATTTGTGCTTCGTATTTCTAAAAATCTTGTTAACTAAAGCCCAGCGTGTAATCTTCTTATTTGACAAGCCACACTCAATAAGCTATTTAAGGCTGGAAATTCATCAGGTCTGAACTGATAGAATAAGTAATTCCAGGTTCATAAAAGTGTCTTTAAATCAGAACAATTCCATGTCCTTTCTGCTTAAGAGTCAGAAGCTCAACTCCCATCAAAGACAGGAACCACTGATGCTCGCTGAATAATTGTTAAAAGTTGGGGCTTTCAAATATGTAAATGACAGCAAAAGCTTTTGGCAAGCAAAGCCCATTTTGAAGCATGATATGGAATTTCCAGAATCTCAAAAAGCTCCTTCCAGTGCCCAAAGCATTGTCTGTTACCATCAGCTGTCTCCCATTAGCAGGGAGGAGACACTTCAGTACACAAGTAGTGCCAATTATGGAACAGAATGATTAATCAGCAGCCGAACAGGACAATCTCCCACTGGAAAGATGGAATAACGACTTGCATTGTCTCTCCCAAAACACCTTGCGAAGCATCTTCCTGTCCCAGGAGTGTCCTCCAGCCCAGGATCCGCTGCCAGGGCCCTGCAGTCCTTAGGAAAACACAGCACAGACCCCAGAACAGGAAGCAAAGGATTTCCCAGGTGAGAAGTTCTCTCTCTGTATGGACCCCACTGGATTTTGCTTTAGAAGTCCTCAGCCTCCCACAGGGGTTTGTGCTCCCACCATCTGCACTGCAATTCCATCTGCTGCAGGAGGAAGAGTTTTGCCTAAAACCACACAAAATCCAGACTGATGTGACAGCGGAGTCGAGTCACCTGCTTATAGGATAGAGAAAAGGAAGCAGAGTGAAACTCATCCTGCATTTCCAGCTGACAAATTTAGAACTTGGCTGCCACAGGAAATTGATTAATTCCAAAATCTGCTCCAGTCTGGGCAGAGAATGTGCTGCAAGAACAGCTCCTGCAGTGAGCGAGGGCCTGGGCTCACACCTCACCCTCAGACCCATCCCCAGGGCCACCAGTGCTGCCCTGTTGGTGCTCACGGGCACCTCTTCATCAGGACACCGCAGAAGGATCCAAAGCTTCCATCATTTGCTGCAGAAGGCAGGAGTTTGTCTCCCACTGGATTTTCTTCCTGGTGGCAACTTGGGGAAAAAAAACAGGTTTGTAAAAGTTAATCAGACGTTTGAGTGGAATGAACGCACAGAATTTTCTAAGCTTCAAAGCTTCCTGAAGCTGCCAAAATGCCCTGGCTATAAACTGCAGCAGCCCCAGGAAGCTCAGAGCTGCTCTCAGGAGCTGTGCTACATAACCCTGCCAGTTCCTTTTGCAGGGGCACTTCCACTTCAGGGCCTTCTCACTGCCTGCTGCAAGAAGCTCATAGGTAAAAACCTTCAGGTCAAATCCCAGTTCTCCCAAAAAGTGCACCCAACACCACAGTGAGTCGTCCCCTGTAATTCTTTATTAGAATCATGGATGAATATATTTTAAATCAATCTAAAAAAAATAATAAATCAAAGTACAGTACATGCATAAAATACAAAGTAATTTACAAACAGATCAAAATAGCATCTTCAGAACTAATACCAGGAGGAGAAATGGAGTAAAAAACAAGAAGTGACCGACTACAGCAATGCCTTCCGTGTGCCTCACACATCATGAGCACCGCGAGACAGAAAGGTTGGGAACGGAACACAGCTGGAAGTGCCAACCACATCTGGATGTTCCAAGTGGGTCATATCAGAGCTTGAGAAACATCCTCTACAATCAATTACTTCCCTGTAATTGTATAAATAACTGCAAGCATTTGCACAACAGAGAGTTCCTTTGAATCCTGTGGGAATGCAGTGGCTGTGGCCCCCAATGCCAGTGTCAGGCGTGTTTAGGAACAGCAGAGTGAGTGATGTGCAGTGACAGAAGGCACAGTTCATGTATCCCCAAACAAGCAGATTGGACTGGATTGGTACGGAGCAACAGACCACAGGAGGAACATCCAGTAAGAAAACTACTCCAGAGGGTTTTGTTGAAAAACATACAGTAAACCACTGGAATAATTTAAAAATACTGGATCAACCAGAACTGAAAACTAAGGCCAGGTAGTTGAAGTTATTCATTCATCAACTCAAGCACTTGAATATATTAATATATGTGGCATGCATTAATAGATGTGATATGTAATAGGTGACAAGACCCTTCAAGTCTGTGTCCCGTGAAAGAAAAAAAGGCATCCTCAAATGCTGATACCACCAGCACTGTGGAGGCCACGCCTCGGGCAGCACAAAGATGCTGCAAGTTCCAGAGCTGGAGTGACCCTTCCTAAGGGATGCAGCTCCTGCATTCAATCCCTTCACAAGGGGCACCTCCATGGGGTCCCAGCAGCTCTGCCTCACATCAACCTCCTCTGCAGCAGGTGCCAAACCACAGCACCTCACTCACAGGTAGCCAGAACCTGCTGCTTGTTTGCAAGAAATTCTTTTCTCCCCCGTAATATCCTGTAAAACTTCACTTGCAAATCTGAAGATGTAGCCAAAAACATTTAACTTACAATAAAATTGCACTTCTGAGCTTCGCCGAGCTTTAGGTGCAGAATGCAACACCTTAAGACAAGAAAAGATTATCCTGCCCAGAGAGATTTTCCTCATTAACCTGACAGTAATTGCTTTGTGAGGAGCAGGATAACATCTTCAAGTGCTCTCCAAAGGTGTCAGTGCTCTGACTAGCGGGCATCATGTTGGGAAGGGATCAGTTGAGTTCCAAACAATTTACTGAGCCCAAACCGACGGGTCGGTGTTGGGAAAATACTGCAGCCACATCCAAGTAAGAGACTGATAAACACTGAAATCAAAGTGTTTAAGACATGGAGGAATTCATGGAGAAGGAATAAGCAGTAACTAAACACAAGAATGTATCCATGAGAATTACAAATATATTTAAATCTTGGACCTGGGGAATATACACAGCCTTTTAGGAAAGAATGGACAATTTATATATTCTGACAGCACTGCATCTTTGGTTTGTTTTCAGTGGTTGGAGGGACGTGGATGGGAACCACGTTGTTGCTTGGGGACATGTCATTCTCACGTCTGTCAGACATCTGCTTCTGGGAAACAATCCGATAGATCTCTGGAAGAGGAGAAAGAGCTGATCAATATGTGCACACCAGCAAAATGCCACTGAAGAGTTAAACCTAGGAGAAACCAGGCATAGCTTTGGAATTACATAAGTAATGCAATGAAGCTTCCACACAAAGTTCAATTGTGGTGCTTTCTAGATGCAGAAAATAAAATATATTTTTGCAACAGAAATTACTTTTTAAACAACTGTTTTACTTCCCTTGAGATAAGAGTCAGTAAGTGGACAGAATTCACCAATTTCCATGCTATGAATGAGAAACTATGTGCCCATCCATTCCTTCTGAAGGTTCTTAAGGCTCCAAGGACAGTGGTTACATGCTTGCTGATGTATCCACAAACACCAGGATTAAAGGGAACCATTCCAGATTTCTCTCCCTGATAGGACTGCAAGGACAATTTCTTCTTGCTGAGCACACCCATCATCCAAAGCAGTGTTAAATCTTCAGAAAAGATTGATTTGGGCCCAAAAGGGGAGACTCGGCCCCTTCAGCAGCACAGAAATCCTTTACAACATGTGCTGTGTGAGAAATATGGGGACCAGATGAAGAGATTCCAAACAAAGAGGAATCAGAGAGCATGAGATACACACCTGCACCAAGAGCCTTGCCCTGTTCCTGGGGCTTGTCATGGCTGATGGTGCTGCACATAAACTCAGAGCAGCAACAGCAGCACTTCAGCTGCACAGAGAGAGTAGAGCATGAGTAGCACTTCACCCCCAGAAAGGAAATACAGGACAACAAAAATAGAACATGGGGAACTCACTTACAAATTTGAATTTGAAAACCATTAAAAAAATAAAAGCTTACTAAAGCTCAGTTTCACAAAAACCCCCAGCTCAGACTCAGACAAGGACAAAATGTACATTAAAATGGGTTTTTCATATGCAGTCAGGTACAGATCAAGTCACTGAGGCAACCAAACCAAAGAGCTGAACAGGTAAAAGGATCTTCTGATTTCACCCTTGAGCTTGCTTTTCTTTCCAACCATCTTACACATAAACAACCCCACAGGTTAAGTGAAACCCATGAAACCAGACCTTTAAGCCATCTGCAGCCCAGTGTGGGAATGTGCAGACAGAGACCAGCTTGGCCCCGTGACAGTGCTCAGCAGAGCCTGTGTGTGGGATGAGAGGAGCAGATCTGGAGAGATCTGCTCTGCACATTCAGAACAAGCTTCATGCTCAGGGCTGACAGCCAGTTCACTCCCAGCCCACAACAATGCCTGTTCCCATCAACAGGAAAAGGCTCTGGCCACCTTTGTTACTGGGAATTCTCCGGTAGCACCTTCAGCAGCAGCAAGTGGCAGTTTCCCAGAGAATTTCCTGAACAAGTTCATACAAGTCCCTGACACATCACACACTTCCTCCACCCCATCAGCCAGGACTCACACAGGGTGCCCTCTGTATAACAGCCTCATCTGACAGCAAAGATCCTCAACAAACAGCCTCAAAGCCTTAAAAATCATCTTAACAGCACCAATTCCCTTACTGATAATGAATCTACCCCTTCTGACTCTGGGAACATCTTCCCATGATTCCCATTTCCACGGCCTCCCCAGCAGCCCTGCAAGAGAATCCACTGTCAGCAGTCCCAAGTTTGCTGCTTCTCCTTCCTCTGCAGAGCAAAGCTCAGTGCAGCCACAGCCTAAATGCTAAAACCTGCCCTTCCCTGGTGAGCTGCACACTCAGCACACAGGGCTGTCCTGCTGTGGCAGGGGAGGGGGAACAGCCTAAACCTGCTCTCACTGGGGCAAAATGCCCAGCAGCCAAGCCTGCACTGGAAGTGCCGTGCCCAGAGAACGCTGGGCTAATGAAGATGTGCCCTTTTTAATGAAGACACAGCACTTTGGGCTCTGCTCAGGAGCTGAATGAGATCTTATTAAAGGCACATTCAGCAGAATGCATCACTGCATAATGGGGAACTGTGAGAGACAGGCCTTGCACTGTGAGAGCTGGGAAAAAGTGACACTGCTGCCCAGGAGGAGCTGGGCCAGGCCTTGGCTGCTCAGCCTGCACTGGGGTTCCATTCATTTTCAGGTGTACAAAGACAACAAAAGAGGAAATCTCTCGATTTTTTGATGTTAATTCTCTGATGTTGTTTCCTTGGTGATGGGATTCCTTAGAGATGAAACCACAGCAGAATGCAGTGTGGGAACAGAGACAGCACAGAGCCAGGCAGGGAATGGAGGCAGACTCCAGTTTACTTTAAGGATGCTTTATCCTGCTGTGAATGCTCAGGGTGGCTGGGATCGTAATACCAGTCTCTCTTATTTGCCAGATGATACAAAGCAGCTTTGTGTGCACAACAATCAGCCCTGGCAGTCTAGACATCTTGGAACAGAAGAATTTGGATAGGGACCATTACTCTAAGTCACAGATGGGAAAGGTCCTCAAAACCTCATCTGGAATCCACAGCAGGACAGGAAGCCCACCACACGTATGATACACCCCCTCTAAAGTCCTCTATAATATAGGAGAAGAAAGAAGAGCTTTTATCCCTTATTCCACCTGTAGCAACAGGTCACACACTCACTAAGGCTGTGCTAACTACACTGAACTCGCATTTCCCTTGGCCAAAGCCATCTATTCAAAGTGCTTTCTCTGAGAACCCAGGTGTGGATAAGCTTAACAGGGACCCTGCTACACCTCCAAGGGAAGCACCTTCACAAACTTCCGACACTGTCCCAACCAGACCAGCTTCAGGAGGGCTGGAAAGAAAGGGGGGCTGCTACAGACCTTGGTCACGACACCCTGTTCAGGAGAGATCCCAGCAGCTGGGGGAAAGGCTCTGGAGCAGCCTGGGGTGTCTGTGGTGCAGTTCCCAGCACTGCAAATACCAGCGGGGCTGGTGCAGCAGCTCATCCTGCCCCTTCTGTCAGCCAGCTCTGCTCACAGCCGCTGGCAACGCCTGCTGGCTTCCCCAGCTTCCTGCTCCCAAGGACAGCCAGCATTCCACCCACAGCACTGAGCTTGGAGGCAGCCTTGCCAAACACACACCAGCCAGGATTCTGCAGGGTGACTCCAAAAACCACATTCCTCAGATGCCTGCTCCCCGCTTTCCTCCAAAGCAAGTCATTAAGAGAAAAAGCCAGCTGTGAAGTGAGCTCCAGAACAGCCCTCCTTAGCATGCCAGTCACAGCCCAGATGGAGCCGACCTGCTGCTCAGGCACTGTTTACTGCACCTTTATCTCCCTGAAATGGGAGCTCCTGTCTGGAGAGAGCACATGCCCACTAAGCACAAGTGTTTCTTCCAGCACAGTTGAACTGACCCCTCCTGAACAAGGATCACAAGGATCCTGTCCAGAGATCCAAGAGCTCTTCATCCTAAACACTGTCACAGCAACATGCAGGGAACACTGACATCCATGGAAAAGCAACAGCCTCAAGAATCTCTCAGAGCCCACCATGAGCAAGTTTTAATCACCTGTTCACCCATTACAGACAGATCTGCTTATAGACATATTAAACCAGAAAAAAAAATCAAACCTCCATGGATTAGAATCCAAACTCACTTCTGGAATAAAAAGTACTGTTGGAAGCATGTGAGGAGAGATAAAGAAAGCCTAGCCTGTGCCCAAGAGGTGAAGTGCTTCCCATGGCAACAGCAGTGCATCCTTTGAGTGTCACACGGCTCTGAAGGAAGCCCAGGGCACACGGGAAACTTCCCACCTCTCCAGTGTCGCTCAGAGAACACAATGGGCCAGCAGAAGATGGGGACTGTGAGGTGACCAGTCTATACTGACTATGACAGCCTGACAGCCACCTCAGGAGGGAATAAACACTGCCTGATATATTTGATACTGTTTTATTAGTGCTGCTGTATGAAAGTGAATTAACTAACCTGCATCTGAGAGCCCCAAGCCCTCTGCAAACAGCAAGTGGGAGCAGCAAGGCTGCTTGTTCTACATGACACACAGCACATCTGGCCAAATCTGACCTCAAAGTCCAGGTGTTCCTGAGAGAAGGGCTACCAAGGACATGGACATAAAGGAAGAAGTCTCAAGTTTTAGCAGTTACAGGTGAGCAATGTCTTTCTCCTAAAAAATCCATGCCCAAACTCATGTGCATTTTTACAGGACTGCCTTTAGGTATGTGAAGAAAACAGGAAATTCAGCAGGCATCCCAACACCTCTGCATCCAGCCACTCCTTAGTGATCCAACCTCTGATGGCAATGGCAGTTTGTCATGTAGGAAACAAATGTGTAAGCTAACAGTACTTCTTTCTTTTTTAAAGAAATTTGTGCAATATTGAAATTACAACCAAATGAATACACAGAAGTTAAAAGGGAACCACATGGTTTCATTAAAAAGGAAAAAAATTCTTTATTCATCTAACACAAACACACTTTTAGCTGTTATCTGCACAGGAGCACTACTGCTTAGGAACCCACTGTAAAAACAATGGAGTCAGAACTGTCAGAGGCCTCTTAACAACTAAGGATGAAACAAGAAACAGATGGACACAGGCAGCTAATACCCTAGCAGCCTAACACCTCTCACCACTGCCAGGCTGTCCATAAAGCATTTCAAACAACTGAAGAAATGCTACAGGATTTGTACTTTTACTACAGTAAATAACCTCTTAGTTCTATCCTCACCTGCATGTTCCGCTATGGCTACAAGGACCTTTTTGGTGTGTTTTTAAAAGAATGTCTAAATTAGGTGGCAAAGAGGAAAACAAAGTTCAGAACTAACTAGGTGCCAATGTCACATCAACAAGATCTGATTTACAGACAGAGAGTTCAGAAGTGGGGCCACTGCTCATACCAAGTACATCACATAGCCTGGCACATGCTACACTGGGAAGGAGAGACTTTAAATTTGCAACTGGAAAACATGTTGGAGGCAGTTGGAGAAAACGAGAGACTGCCTGGCACACCTAGAACAGAGACAGAGTGAACAGAGGAGTGTCTCAGATGTTTTGAAAACTCAGACTAGAGCATTTGTCAAAGCTGGGAATGATGAAAGCTCCAAAACCAGAGCCCACAGTGTCCCACTGTGCCCTGGCTACAGCTGACAGGGTACACAGAAACACAAAAGCCTCGTGACAGTGAGTGATTTCCACACCAATTTGTGAACTCCTACTCCACCTTTATAAGCCAGGGTTAAGTTAAGGTTCCCCAAATTGTTGTAGTTGAGTGTCTCAGCCTTAACAAGTTTTGCCTACCTGAACACGGCTTTAAACAAAAAGGAAGTACTTTATCCACAGAGCATAACAAATGCAGCACTGACTGCTGTCACATGTTACACAGGCCAAAAGTCCAGGCAGGACTATTAAATGCAACAACAGCAACTCCTGCAGCTCAGGAGTCACTGTGTCTCAAAGGAAGGATGTCTGCTCTTTCATCCCTTTTTCCTTGGCAACTGCTACGGTCACCATTAAAGATGGAAACAAACTGGACTGACTTCTCCTCTGATAAACAGTGGCTGTTCTCACTTGATGCCAGCATGAGACAATTCCCTCCCCTGGGCACTCCCTGTAATGGGAGACGGAAACTGAAACACAAACCAGGCTGACTACAATCCTGGCACAGATCAAAGTGAACAAGGATTCATTCCCCAGTTCAAGGCTGGCCTTTCAACTATGACACTTTGAAACTGGACTCCAAATCTTATGGCTAATGAAGAATGATTAAATAGTAACATTTCAAACACTTTATAGGCAAAGAAATATCTATTTGCATCATATCTGAGCAGCCTACTGCCCTTCCCCCTTGAAGCACAAAGCCCTGGATGACTCACCTGTCAGAATAGTCTGGAAAGCTGCTTCCACATTTGTAGAGTCTAAAGCAGACGTCTCAATAAATGACAAACCATTCTTCTCTGTGTGGACAGAAATACTATAATTAGAGAGGTACAGCACGTATCTGTTTCCCATCTGGAAAAGCTTCTGTACCAGACAATATTTGTAGTGTTCCTGATGAGACACCCAGGTATCAAGAGAAAGTAAAACGAGTCGTGGGGTATTCCCCCTTAAGTGATCTGAAAGTGACGCCACCCAACACCTACATTAGAATTTACACCCACTCCCAAGCACAGGGATCAGCCCAGAGCTGTGTTACTTCACCGCACATGTTCCTCCATCACTGAAAGGGATAATCTGTTGCAGTTTCAAGAACTGTGTGAGAAAGCTTCCTAGATTTTCTTTAACCTCATCAAGTTTCTCCACCTCCCACCTGCTAATATATCACAGCAGCTTATTTAACAGGGATAGAGCAGCAGGGGGAATGACACTCGTCCAGCTGCAGGCAGGGATCCTCACTGGCCATAAACTCTGCCAGTGGAGCTACGGCAACCTTTAATGTGAAGAACCCAGCTATGCTCCTGGATGAAAGCAACTGGGCCTAAAACAAGGCTTACAGAAACTAGAACTACTGTTCACAGATCTTAATTACATAACAGAAGTCAGAAAGCCAGTTTAATGAAAGTGTTCAGCCACAGGCACCTGTGTAGGGCTGCAGATTAGCTGGGACACAGAAGGCAAAGCTACCACCACACAAGAAACGCAAACCTAAAGCCATAGGCAGCTTCTGCAAGACAAGCAGTGCCCAGGCAAGAGAATAAATCTGGTTTAAAATGTTCAGTTGCTTCTGGCTGGTTCTTGAAATGACATGCATGTTCTACAAGGTCTCCTTTCTGACTGAATGTGACATGTGACACTGAGGGACATGACCAGCAGCAGGCTTTTTCCTCCTACCCACACCCTCTCCAAGCCAGGTAGGCAAATCCCCAGACAGCAGCAGGAAATTCCTCTGAGTTCCCCAACCTGCGAAAGCTCTGGCCTCATCTGTGGGGACGGCTCTGAGGTGGCGCAGGTCACTCTTGTTGCCCACGAGCATGATGACGATGTTGCTGTCAGCGTGGTCCCGCAGCTCCTTCAGCCACCGTTCCACGTTCTCGTACGTGAGGTGCTTGGCGATGTCGTACACCAGCAGTGCCCCCACGGCTCCACGGTAGTACCTGGGGACAGTGGGGCAGCCAGCCAAACACAGTGAGGCTACAGGACACTGTGCAAGAGTCACCTTCCACCTCTGATCCGCTCCTGAAAATTCTCCCCCACCCATCACTGTGGGTGCAGCACAGGCATGGCCCAGAGTGATAAGGAGATTGTAGAGTGACTCACTGAGTCATAAAAATGTCAGCGTGATCTACTCTTTACAAAAGGCCACAGCTGGTCTCCTTTCCAGTGAGAGCCACAGTAATGCATTCAAAAGGAAACAGGCTGTGTTCTCCCACCCCACAACTCCCCCCAGCTCTACTGAAATCCAGCTTTTGCTATGCTGGTTTTTAACAATTAAACAAGCACACAAGTGAGCAGTCTTTCCTGGCTGTAGCAACAGGAAGGTTTCTGCTCTTAGGTTACCACTGATAAAACGACCAGGAACACTGATATTCCTTTATCATTCGCTTCTATGGAAATGAGTTTCTCAAAGTTCTTGCATTCTAAACTTGAAATGCCCCCAGTTACGTGTCATGAGAGCACTGCAAAGTAAATCAGTCTGTGCAGGAACACACCAGATCAAGTTTCTGGGCTGAATAATATTTAACCTTCCCACCACCACATTATTGTGGGTATTACCTGACAAAACACAAACACCCCTGTTTGCAGTTGGTGAGGAATTGAAGGGCCCAAAACTGCCCTCCTCAGCCAAAGCTTGTCCTCAGCCACCCAGGCTCCACTTACGCTGAGGTTATGGCTCGGTATCGCTCCTGCCCCGCTGTGTCCCAGATCTGAGCCTTTATTGTCTTCCCATCGACCTGGATGCTCCTCGTTGCAAACTCCACTCCAATGGTGCTTTTGCTTTCCAAGTTAAACTCATTGCGAGTGAATCGAGACAGAAGGTTGCTCTTCCCCACTCCAGAGTCTCCAATAAGTACAACTACAAGACAAAAATCATATCAGAATCAGACTCCAGAGATAGATGACACATTGAAAATCACATGCAGGAAGTATGTCTTTAAAGAATAAGCATGAAGGAAAAGAATGGCAACGCCACCATCCTTGTCATGCATTTGCTGTCCAAGTCTCAATATTTCTGGAAAACCAGAGCTGCCACATTCACCAGCGTTCTGAACAGATGTTAGACTTGACTTTTATTGGTTATATTTCAGTCTCCTTTGCCCAGCACAGAAGAACATTCCTCTTTTAGGGAAGAATATACATGGCTGTCACTGCAAACATTGGTGACCACCTATATTTCCTTAAACAATACTAGAACTAAAAAACAAAACAAAAACCCTACAACCACATAACTGAAATCTGCTTTGCTGAAGAAGTCCAAAACACAGGGCAACCAGCAGACTCTGCTTTCACTTTACACTCCTCATGCCTTCGCAGAAGAGAAGTTCCCCACTGGGGCAGAAAAATTTGTGAATGAAAGGAGAACCAAACCAAAGAACCCCCAAGACCACCATCACCCGCCAGCCAGTTTGAAATGTTTGCTGAGCCACAGCTCTCTGCCCTTCCACAGTCCCCACTGCTGCTGTGGCTCCTGGACACATCAGGCCAGAGCTTGAAACTGCTCAAAAATGCTGCCAGGGGATCGCTGGGCCTCAGAATTGGATCCACCATTCCCTGGCTCAGCTTGACTCACCCCAGCATCAGTGCCAAGCAAAGTAATTGGAAGGATTCAGCTATGCTTGACAAGAAAGTGACAGAAGATTCAAAGTCCAGCTCCTGCAGGAAAAACAGTATCACAAGGATTCCTGCAATACCCTGTAATGCTGAGTTGGAAGGTGCAAGTTTAAGTGTTACTTAAAATTCAGTACCAAGAGGCAGAACAGTGGATGAAATGTGTTCACAACCGGCCTCACATGAACAGGAGTCTCTTGGGGTGATCCTATGGCCTTAACAATGACAAGGTTCCAAACCAGTAATGAAGGAAAGGGAAGAAAAATAAGATAAAATCTTTGAGAAGAAAGGCCAGTAATGAAGTTCAGCAGTGAATCAACACCAGTCCAAGCAAAAAAGTGCATGCTCAGGTGACAAAAAACATTGTGTCTTTGTTTATTTAGAGAAAAACAATTATTTTCTCAGTAACACACATCATTAACAGCTAAGACACCAAAACATAGCATTAAAGATTCTGTGTGGTACAACAAAGCAGTGAGTGCACCAAACACACTCAATGACACAAACCCCCCGTGGAGATCAGTCTAGCAGCAGAAACACTCCCATCTGCTGCTGCAGCCCTCTGCAGCTTCTGTTTAAATAATGCAGAGCAATTCTGGCAGATGGGACTTTGCTCTGACTGGAAGGGCAGAGCAGCACCTTTTAAACTCCCTCCATAAATGAAAATTGCAGACAATGTTGGCTTCAAACATGGCCTTGTGCAGAAATACTTCATCAAAATAAACATCTTCCCAGCTGCCTGCGCCAGCTGACTCAGCACACAGTCGGCCAAGCACACGAGTTGCAGAGAGCACCCTCTGTTAACCTCTTCTGTGTAGGAAGATCACAAGTGCAGGTAGGTGGCAAGGCCCCGTGCTGACTGCAAACAGGAGTCTGCTTTCCTACGTGCCAGGTCACTGCTGAACAGCTCTGCTGGCACAGAGATGCTACATCATGGTAAACCCAGTGCAGGGGACAGGGCACCAATTGCATCACCACCCCTGGCAAACGGCCACAGCTTTCCTCTGCCACTAGCAAGTCACTTCTTCAACACTGTTTTGGCAGGTTTAGCCCATGGGTTTAGATGACATCATGTTTGTATTCACTGGGACACACAACAAGTTTCTAGGAGGGAAAAGTTGATGGCTCCCTTTGCACAGCTCAGTCCTGATATCACCCAGCACTAACTCTGGCAGGGGCCAGAAGTTTCTCTAAGCAAGAAAAGCAATCCACATTCACCATTTCCTTTTCCCAACAGGATGCATCATATACATGTTAAGTATTGCCTCAAACCTATTTTTGTAGTTCAGTGCAAAGCCCACCTTTAAGTCATTTAACAATAGAGGGATCCCTTTAATTCCTCTGCCAGGCTTTTTTTCCTTACCTTGCCTGAATCCCACACTGCTTATGTTCTGAATGGCTTCCAGCACCAGATTAATGTGTCCCAATTACAAGGGGAAAATAATACCTTCCTCCTTGAAGTCAGCTATTTCCTCTACTTAATTGGGCCACTGCAGCTCCTCTTGAACACGGACACGAGAACAGCTTGGAATGTCAGCAGGCGCCTAAGACTCCTCGCACCTTCTGCATTTCTGCCAGTCTGGGCAAGTATCACTCTTTAAATACAATTATGAACTGAAACAGCTTTAACAGCCACTCAGATTGTGTTATTAATTTCAGTTCTGCTTTCCTTATCAAGCCACCATATTTTGATATTTTATACTACACAGTGTTCCCATGTATTACATTCTTAGCATAGAAATGCAGTAGGAATGACCCTGGATGGCCAAGTCCCATACTAAATATCCCAGGCAAACAGTTTCTAGGAGGGAAATGACGTTATCTAAGCCATGATAAAGCTAATTGTTCCTGCACATTGTCCCTTTCATTGGGCTTTTCTTCCAGAAACTCACTCCTAATAGTTAGAAATTGCCTTCTCATTTTCAGAAGGAATTAGTGGTCAGCTGATGGTGGTGTCCATGTGCCAGCAGCCTCCATTAGCTTATTAGTGTCTTCTCCCAGCAGTGTTTACACCTGGGTATTTACAGAAAGCAACCACATCTTCTCTGGGCTTTGCTGTATTTGCTAAATATGCCAACTTGTCAAATGGTTCCGTATAAACACGTTGTTCATTTCCCCAAACACCTTCCCTACAAGTTTTTCAATTTCTTTTCAGCACAGTGAGAACTGCACACATCATTCCAAGCGAGATCTCCCTGTGATGCAGACAAAAATTTTAGTAATTCCATCTTTACTAGGCACACCTGGAGCTGGAATTATTTCTCCTGACCATTTCACCTTGACGGCTCCATCTGCCTGTCATCAGACCTAACTGTGCAGCTTTAGGCTGGCAAACTTGCACTCTACGAGAGTCAAAGTCCCCAGGGATAAACCCTTACATCCCAAATCCCTGCTTATCTGGAGGACCACAGTCCTCATCAGCACACAGCTCTTTCGGTGCCACACTCCCACTTCCCCTGTCCCTCCCAACTTGCATCATCCAGAAATTCCTTTTCTACATCATCACTGGAAGGAGGAAGGTCTGGAGGAAACATTTTAGCAAGTTCAGCCACAAGACTCAGTCCTGAAATCCATCAATAACCAGCTTTGGAGCAGCTTTGGAGCAGCACCTCCCTCGCAGGAGCAGCACCTTGGGAAGCTGCACAACCAAGGAAAATTGTACTGGCACACCTGAAAGTCATGGAAATGATCTCCCAGCCCCAAGTGACTGATTTAGTGGTGGGACAGTTCAATACTTGCAACCACATGCTTTAAATCAATGCATTTTACTTTCTATGGCATTTACTACCCCAAACATTTAAGACAAGCATATAAGCATCTGGTGGAGAGAAAAAAAAATTTAAAGAGAGTATGAAGTCCACAGTACTGTATAAATTTCTCTCTATAATTCCAGTTTTATTTCTGTAGAAGACCAAAATAAGAATTCAATTTCCTAAGATTCATGAGAAGCAATTTAGAGAACTATGTCAAGAAAGAGTTATTAATTTTTCACAAACATTCCAGCTCACTCACACAATTTTTATTTCTGTAAAACTTCTTAGTTTAAATTTTCAGAAAGTATTTTAATTATCTAATTAAATATGTTACTGGCAACCCAATCATTGAAAATAAGAGTCCAGCAGCACTAGCTTGTGTTGTCTATGGTAACAGTTATTGCACAAGTCACATATTACATGACTTAGGACAAGTACACTGGCACAAGGAAATCACAATGTCTAAAACTTGTCTCTGCACTGAACTCTGCTGTTAAGAGACGTATCAATAAAAAACATGGACATGTCTTCATGACCCCAAGAAGAACCTGCTGATGAACACCTCTCCCTGCCCACTTCAGCTGGAACTTGAACGGCATGTGAAAAAAATTACTTGATCCTCCACCTTGTAGGTAGCTGGTCATTAATCCAACATGGTCGTGACTCGTCTTAACCTCCCTCCTCAGCTGTGCCCGGTTTTATTCACCCATTTTCTGTCACAAAGAGAACTGGCACTCCAAAGGCCCTCTGAGGCAGGGGCTGCCTGTCCACACAACCAGTAACACCTCCAAAAAACATCTCTGCAGTAAATGGCTGCACCAGCAGGTTTGTTGCAGCACCAAAGTGCCTCCACATCTGAGGCAATGAAAGCCAAGGGCTTCTACCACTGTCAAATCAACAGATGTCATGCAACCACACATTTATCTAAACACACAAGTAAAAATGTGTCCTCTAAACCCCAAACCAGCAAGCTGGTTCAGTTTCCAAGCATTTCCTCAATATCAGAGGGAGAAGTTGGAGAAATGAATATGATGCAAAGAAGCAGAGAGCTGAAACTGGAGTTTTTCCTAACAATAAGCTGAATGTCACCACAAGTCACCATGAGTCTGCCCCCAGACCCAGAGCTCCAGATGGCCAAGGTGCAGACAATCTTCCTGAGCTTTGTCCATAGAAAACATTTTCTACAAGTAAGGGTTCCTTTGATAACTGCTCATCTACTGCAAGCACACTGATCAAAAACAGCAAAAGGCTCCTGTACTAAAACCAGGCTTAATTTATTAAGTAATAAAGTAATATCCTTATATCACCATTATATTTTCCTCCTATTAAAATTAGAGCAAGACTTCTACAAACTGGGCTTCATAGGCCTTGTGTTTCCTTGGGCCATTCTGGGAACAGCAGGCACTGCTCCCAGCCAGACCCCAAAAGTATGGAAGAATACAAAGACTGGAATCTGGACAAGAAGAATTTAACAGAAACTGCTTTTTTTCCAAGCGAGGCTTAGTCTCTTCTATATGCTGAAGTGTTGCAACATAGTCAGGAGAAGGGTATTTTGTAACAGGTCCCTGGGTTTTATTGTACAGCAGCACAGGTGGGCTCAGCTTACACCCAGCAGCAGAGTCAGCCAGATTTCAACACACAGCTGCTGTCAGGGGCTGACAGGACAAAACCAGAGGTCTCACAAACAGAAACGTGGCGGTTCAACCCAGGAGCAGTAAAAGACAGCCAGACTAGAGACCATCACATGATTCTTTCAACCAGGTCAAACTCTGAACTCAGTCCCACCAACCTACCATATCCCTTCATAAACCCAGACATGTCCTGCTGGATAAAGTGTCCTGACAGACCAACACCCAGAGTCTGGCTCCAAACAACTGGTGTCCAAAAACCATGGAGTGTATAAGGAACAGGCTAATCTCTGTCCTAGCCAGCCCCTGCATCTTCAAATAAGCAATGCCTTCAGACCTGCCATTGTAACCATCACACTGACATGCCCCAAACAAGAGGTTTTTGCTTCTATGAATCCGTGCAGGCTTTCAAACCCATTTATAATATGCATGGCAATGCACCACTCCAAAATTTGCATACACATCTGAGGGACTTTGTCCTTTTGCTTTCCCTGTCTGCCCAATAAAACAAGCATTACAGAAATTATGACAAACAGGAGATACCTTCCCTATTTGCCCTTATCACTCACCGCTTAAATTTTGATCAAGTTGCACATCAATTCAGTAAAAGGGCTATGAATCCATTAGGTCTCTTGTGATTATTTTGATGCCTTTCTCCATCTTTTTAATTCTACAATATCCCTTTCAAAATGGATATGTCTGTCATGCCTACATTTCCCCTCAATTCCGAAGATGCTCATGTCTCAAATTCAAACACTGACTTAACGTTCCCCTCGAGTTCCCATTTCCTTTTCCAAAAGATTTACCTACCCCTTGCCTTTTTGACCAGTGCCTGGCAAGGAGACATTTGGTTCAGAGACCTACTTGCAATAACTTCCAGATCATTCCAGAGTGGTGACAGCTTGTTTAGAACCATCATCATCTCTGTGAAGTTACAAAAGTTTCCACAATTTGTACTACTCTGCATTTTTATGTTATTTCAGCTGCCACATTTACCCCAGTTAAGTGACATTGCATCAACTTCCTGCAGTCCACTTTAGCCTGGCAAAACCCAAATCATTCATCTTCACAACGGCATTTTCACAGCATTCCCAGCACTCCCAACAGTTTCTATAAACCAGGCTAAACAGAAAAAGCTTTAGCAAAGACAATCAATTAAACTAGCTTTGCACTTCTCCCTATAACTGGATCCCAACTTTTTTTTTCCCAACTATAAAAGGAAGCAGGTCTAATGAAAGATGGGAGCTCTCCCAACAAATTCCATGTCACTGATATTCCCAGGCGTTCACAGCTAAAACATTAATTACAAGCCCACTGACAGAACTGCATGAACAAGGGTAATTCAATGGCTTTGATGACCTGTACACAAGCACCTACAATAACTTTGCCTAATGCCATTAAACCAGTGGTCAACAAGGTCCTTGCCAGTGCTGCAAGCTGAGAAAAGAGAAAGTTCCCATTCTGGAACTTTCTGATTTGATTTCCATAGCAGAACAGATGACTGATTTATAGGTAGAAATAATGCCACTTTCCACACGCTATTGGATAAAACAGCCAACAAAAGTAATGTAATTCCTCAAAGTTATTACAGGAGCTTAAGGGTACAGGAAAAAACATCGATGTTTTCCTTTACCTTCAAGATGACAAGCACAGGGTCTCTCACCCTTACAACACAACAAGCAATGCTCTAAATCCTAAATTCAAATTTACAATACCACATCACAATAAACAACTACTTTTTTACACTACTTTGCTTGCTTTTTCAGTGGGATTTATTTTAATATCACATTATGGGATAGTGAACTTTCAAAACATCAGCACTTCTGTACATGTTTCACAGCAGGTTACATGAACCTGTCCAGCAGGCTGGTATTTTACTCCGCAGGGAGTGAAAACTGAGGATTTAACCATAACCTGGAACGTTTTAACTCAACTTGCCGCTGTATTGCAGACTGGAGGGGCATCAGCCCTGGAAAACAAGGTATTCCTGCCCTTCCCTGTGGGAGCCAGGACAGATCAAGGCCAGGCTGGATGAGGCTTGGAGCAGCCTGGTCTAGTGGAAAGTGTCCCTGCCCGTGGCAGGGGGTGGAATGTGATGATCTTTAAGGTCCCTTCCCACCCACATCATTCCATGATTCTATGAGGATTTTATGATCTCTGGGTGTGGAACAGCAGGGACATTCCACCCCTCGCCAAGGGCTCTGAACACAGAACGCAGCAACTCGTACTACCTTATTAAATTAATACTACCTTATTAAATTAGTGCATCATCTACCAATGCTGAGCATATCTCAACTCACTCTATAGCTCTATTTAACAGCTGGAGAGGATTGTTAACAACCTTGAGGAGTCCTTATCAGTCCTGGGCATCCTTCCTGGCGATCTTTGCTCGCCACCCCCCAGACCGGCCGCCGCCTCAGCCAGTGCTCGGGGCAGTCTCGGACCAGCACTGACACCAAATCCCCGCTGCCAAACCCTGCCCAAAGCTGACACTGTGGGGTGAGGGAGGGACCCCCGAGAGGGGCCCGGCGATTCCCGGAGCGCTCCCCCCGCCCGTCGGGCCCCGCGTCAGGGAGCGGCCCTTGCCCCGCCCGCAGGTCCCGCTGCTCTCCCGCCCGCCGAGCCCTGCCCGCCTCACCTTTGAAGAGATAATCGTACTCGTCGTCGCGGGTGCCCATGGCGGGTGGCGGAGGAGCGGGACCGGGAGCGGAGCGGACCGGGGCCGGACCCTCCCTGCAGCCGCCGCAGCGCTTCCGCCCTCCGCGCTCCGCCCGCCCGCCCACAGGCGCTTCCGGGGCAGCGGCGCCGCCGCACGACCGCGCCCGGGGCAGCGCCGCGGCCGCGCCCTGAGCGGGGTTAAAGTGAGCGGGGATCCCGCCCGGCCCCTGGGGCCCCCCGAGCACCGACACCCCCCGGCACCCCTTGGAGCGGGCGGCCGGGCTGCGGCGGATATGAGGTGGAAGGGACTAGAGGTGGCCGGGAGGGAGTGGTGGCAGAGCGGTTCCATGGTGTAATGGTTAGCACTCTGGACTCTGAATCCAGCGATCCGAGTTCAAATCTCGGTGGAACCTGGTTGTTTTTCTTGCCTGCCTTCGTTTTTTTTTCTTTCGACTTAGTGTGCTCAAACGATCCTCGGGCATTCTCTGAGCTGCCCAAGTCCCTGTGCCTACATGGTGGATGGACATGCTGAGCTCCACAGACTCCTGTACCCAAACAATAGCCGGGCATGCCCCATCCAAGCTCCCCAAGCCTCCCTTCCCAAGCGATGGATGGGCACACTCCAAGCTCCTTGGGCCTCTTCACACAGTGTGATAACCTCACCTCACCTCTTGCGTGGTGCCCGCCAACCTTAACCCTCGGCATGGTGTGGATGCCCTTCTCATGCCTCCATGGGCACGCACTGGCCTCACCCCAAAGCCACCCACAAGCACAGGAGAGTTTGGGGGGGTTGCTGGAAAGCCCCCCAAGGTCTCACAGATCCCTCCTGTGAACTGAGCTGAGAGGGGCATGTGAAACCAATGGAGCTTGTGGTGGAGGTATCAGAGGTGCCAACGAGCCCTTTCAGCTCATGAGGTGCAGAGGCCACGAGCACAGGCCTCTTGCCCCACTGCCATCCTTGCCCATCCTGCTTCTCTCTTCCCAAAAGATGGTCTGGTTCCCCTTGTCTGCCCCTGTGCCATGGGAGACACAACCTGGTCATCAGCTTCTCCTGGTGCAGGCTTGAGATTTAAACAACAGAGGATAAAAATAGCACTTGTGTCCATATGATTAAACCGAATCCCTTAAAACTGCTCTTTTCCCACCAGCCTGCATTCAGCAGCAGCATGTTTGCCATCACTGCAGTCAGTGGCTGTGTCATCATTCCTGTGCGTGGCAAGTAACCCCCAGGCATTGGCAGCAGTGCTGTGCATCAGTTACCGTCTGCTGGAACCATAACGAGCCAGAGCGTGATCCTCTGCATTTAAAAATAAATAGTTCACACCGCCTCAGAGCTTCTGAGTGGGGAAAACAAAACATCAATAACAAAGACACCTGATGTGTGACTGCAGTGTGTCCCACCACAGCAGTACGGTGCTGCCGGCAGAGGCTCTCCAGGAGCATCGGGCTGGATTGTAGCATTGGGAGCATCAGGGTCTGAGCCCACCCACATCCTGCTGCCAGCCTCTAATGTGCCCTGCACCTCCAGCTCCTCACAGGGGATAGTGTAGTGGTGAGGTCTGTAGGAGTCTGTGTTGTCTTTGGATTCATCCTTTTCATCTCCAGACAAACCCAGAGCACACAAAATCTTGAGCCTGAAAATGCTCACCCTGCTCCTGCCACCTTTCTCAATCCTCTGGCACTGAATAGTACATCAAATGGATAACAGATACTTACTTGTCTGTGTAGAGGCTGGGTATATTTATAATTCAGGAGCTCAGGTTTCCATCTCATATCCTATTTGCACTTGTCCATTGAACTTTGTTGTTAAAAAGCTATTAATTTTCACTTGATGTTTCTCAGACCTGGTTTCATTCTCCAGAATTGCTGTTAGTGCTAAAACCTTTTAACAGAACACAGATGAAGTATTTTTGATTATCCTCCTGGAAGACCTGTTCTCCTTTTCACACTTTGGATTTTGTTTGTGAGGCTAGAAACACCCTTTATTTACATTTTTCATGTACGCAAGCTTTACTTCCTCTTGCACCAAATTGCAGACGTTCCTCATCAGGAACTGGCTTACCCTGCGCAAGACTTTAGGGCACAGGGTGAGGACAGTGGCTCTTCTGGCTGAGGTAAAAATCATAGTCCCACGTTGCTGCACCACTGTCACTTCTTGGACTTCAGCCATTATAAAGCAGAGGCATTTTTACCAATGTTTTTTACCAAAACATGAAAATTTGTGCAGATTGCCATGGAGTTGAGCAGCAGCAGAGACTACTTTTATCTAAGCCTCCTTAAATGCAATTGATCATTTAAAATCAGATTCATGGTGAAAACTGGAACAGCAAAAAGAGCTCTGGTCTAAACAGGAATCAACAGAGAGAGCAGGACATGAGGAGAGCAATGAACTAGTAAGAAGCTCCAGAAATTAAAGTCTTATATCCTGTTCAGTCCTGGGTTAATTTTGTTGCTGTTCAAGCTCCAGAGGAGAATATCCAAACCCTCAGGGAATGTCACTGTCAGCACAGGCTGGTTTGGGCTGCTTCGTTCTTTCTCTGTGTCCCCTCCTGGAGCGAGTCACTGCAGTGATGGGATGGCCTGGGACACCTGCCCTGCACAGAAAGCAGAGGTCAGGCCTGGAATAACAGAGACCGTGAGCTCTCCAAGTGAGAGCTTTTAATGTGAGAACAGTCACTCAGCACTGGCATTTCTGCTGCATTAATTGCCATTAGTGTCATCCTTGCGGGAACACTAAATTCATGGCAAACCTTGAATTAGCGCGCTCTCATAATTCCTAACTTAGGCAGAACCATTTGCAGAGGCAGCACGTCCCAAGCAACTGGAGCAGACACAAGGAATGATCCTCAGCTGGGCCTTGGATGTTCAATTTAGCGAAGAAAAGAAGCAGAGGTCACACTCATAACTGCATATTTATGGGTCTGTTCTGGAAATTCATAGAGCAGCTGCCAAAAAAGGCCCAGCACCATTAACGTGCAGATGTGTGTCAGGGCTCCCAGCTCTCAGCTGCCCAGCCCCAGGCAATGTGCATCAGGCTCTCCCTGCACCCAGTCCTCACTTCATTCTCCACTTCCCTCTTCCCACCAACTCTGGAGATCCCCAAGAGTAATCCTGGCCTAATAAAGTAGAAAATTTACCACCATCTTTGATGGTTGTGGCATTCCCACAAGGTCGAGGTGTCTTTGCAGAGCATGCTGGTGGTATTTGACGTGGAAATGGCAGAATGTGAACAGGGATGCCCAGCATTTGCTGCTGGTCCCAGCTTTTCTGGCTCTGAAATCCCTGTTTGCACTTTGCCAAGTCCATCTCTTTGCAAAGCTCTGAGAAGATTTGGAATTGGAAATCACAATAATTCAAAATTGTCCTTGAAGGGCTGTTGACCCAAATTCCCATTTCCCGGATAAAAGCAAGCCCTGGCTTCCCTGGGGCAGAAAGCAGGAAGGACAAAAGCAAAGCCCCAGTACTCTGTTTTATCAGAGGAGAAATATTTCCTTAGGGGAAAATTCAATCAATACTTTGCAATTTCCTAACAATCCATGAATCATTGCAATTATGCAGAGATAATTCAAGCTTTCCAATCCAGCTGCTAAATTAGAGAAAAGCGTACTCTTAGCACGCACTATCCCCAGTTTGACATGTCAGTCAGAAAAAACCCCTTCAAATATAAAATCTATCCACTGAAATTTAAAAAAACCCCTCTTTTTTAAAACCCTGGACCAATTTAAAGGATCTACAATGTACAAGAATTCTATTTTTCAGGTAATTCTATGCCACAGGTAGGAATAATGGAAATACATGGAGTCAATAGGAATTTTTCTGTTGATAACTCATTTGCATTCCATCACCTGCTATGTCCTTTCTGATTTCTACAGCTCTAAAAAGAAAAGGTATAAGAAGAAATAGACCAAATCAATATTAATTTCTAAATTAGCCTTTCCTTTCCTAACCTTGAAGTTGGAATTTAAAAAAGACCTGCATCTGAACAGATTTTTTATCCAAAATCAAATCTCATTCTGGTTTTGCTGTTCTTTAGGGATCCCTGCAGCACTGCAGAAAGAGTGGGAAGGGAACAGAAAAATTAACCATCTTCTGGAGACATTTTTCACTAGGACAATATTATGGTAAGCAGATAGGAAGGAAAGTTTTCAGTGTGTTTTGGGAACAGGAATTGAGTGCAAGACTCAATGACTTGGTGTTCCTTGTGATGACTGTCAAAATGAAGTCATCAGTTTCCTGAACCCATTTTGGACTCAACACTCATCTCTTTGTCTGTGTCTGCTGCCTCCAGAGACACACCAGCAAGATAACCCTGGCAGCCCCAGGATAATTGCTGGCCAAGATATAATTTCATAGAATCATCGCTCAAAATCTTCTTCCTCTTACACACCCTGCCAGAGGCATTTATTCCCTATCTAGGGTCAAAATTTGCTTGATGTTGGTTGTAGTTGGTACCAGGCAAATGCAGCGACAGCAGCGCGGGCGTTATCACGTGGCCCATCATCTTCTAATTTGGATTCAAAAGATCAGCCCTGGGGGATGAAGAAGCAGTTTGGGTCCTGTGGCCAAGTCATTCCCTGCTGAAACAACTGGCGGGGCCGGCTGGCTGTGCTCAGCATGGCCGTGTTGTTGTGGAGATGCACGGTGGTACTAGGAGCCAGGCTGAGACTGTAAAACTTTGCTCATTAAGATCATTAGAGAGCTGTCAGATGGAACAACTGGGATGGCTTTGATCTGGCAGAATACCCTTCCTCCTGTTCCCAGACCTTGGGAACCATCCAGTTTTCCATAATTTTTTTTTTCAAGTCATTCAAACAATGCTCTTTGGGTTTTCTATAGGTTGCAATAACTTCTTCAGGCAACCTGGAGGCTGTGACAGCTATTACAAGATTAAGTTATTAAATAGAAACCCTGATATTTCAGTGATTCCTCTATAAATATATTCACAGTTGGTTTTGCCAAGAAGATGACAAATGTTGCTGATAATCCCAAAGATATTCCCCATAAATCCACTAGGTGTCCTACTGTTTTCAAGCAATTAGGCTCAAGGCTTGTTTGGGATTTTCCCTAGTTTTGCCAGTGAGGAATTAGTTTGAGGCTTTAGTGGAATTAGGTCTGGGTTTGCAGGTTGAAGAGATGTGTACGTGTGGTTTGTGTGACACAGCAGGACATCCGGCTCACAGTGGCAGCGCTTTTGGCAAATGCCACTAATGTTTCCCACAGAGACCAGCTCAAGGTTACAGGCTGGAAGGAAAAAGGGAAAAGAATCTGCCTTCCTCTCTTGGGAATTCTAAACAAGATCCAGGCGAGTCAAATCTTCTTTTCAGTCAACCTTGGGCATCTATTTATAGGACTGCTAAAGTGAGGCCAGTGCTGACCTCAAAGGTGGTGGCAACACATGTTAACCTTCATCAGAGCTGCTCTGCACATGCTGCAGCTGTGACATTCCTGGTCACTGTCCCTGTCCTTGACGGGTGTGCCACTGCTTGCCAGAGCCTGTCAGCAAAGGCCAGTACAGCACACGCTCACGAGGTGCCCTGTCACTCCCAACATGGAGGGCATGTAAATAACTACCAAGAAAAGCAAGCTGAAAACCAGCCAAAGGGTAATTTTCTCATCTCAGAAAATACCTGGGGTGGAGAGTCTCCAGCTGCTTGGCTGCTCCTCCATGGCATGACCTGGAGCTCACACACCGTATCAATCATGCTATCCAGCACATCCCTTATCTGCCTCTGGATTTGTTACTTGTATTGAGTCCCAGATATCTCCTAGGTATTGAAAAAACATCTTTCATTTTTCCAGTAGTTTTCAGTGCTCAGAAATGCAGTATTTCAGTGAGGGGCAACTGCAGGGTGATTTTTATGGTCTTGTCACTGAAGCACAAATCACATTCTGTGTAATCCTCCCAGCCTTGCCCTCCCAAACAGGGGCTGCTGCATTTGCAAACACCCCTCCTGTTCACTCTCATTTCACAGGGCTGCCACAGCTTGAATCTACCCTAGATCTATGCAAGGCAAGCGAGGAGAAAATCGGTTCTGTTTTCTATTTAACAAATGCCAAAGGCAGAGATGCTCTCAAACAATGAGAGTGTCTCCTTTTCCAGTAGGTGCCTCATGGCCAGAAGTCCTGCCTAGGGCTATTGGCTGTGCAAATAGGCACTGGGCAAGGTGTCAGCACCAGTTTAATCACAAACTGCAAGGGGAAATCAGAGGGGGAACAAGAGCCTCCTGTCCTTGGCCCACCAGGACTCCTTGCCATCAGGCATTGCACATCACGGGAAGTGCCGAGCATCTGTCCTCTGCCATGTGTTACTGCACTGCCTCTCTTCCCTGCTATCTGTGCTCAAGGTATGGCAGTCATTTTCCTGACTACCTGCAGGAAGAAAAGGATACTCAGATCTTCCACAGTGTGTACCTGTAGGTACCTGCTGCAGTCCCACCCCTGTGCAGGGTGCACCATATGCTGGCTGTGAGAGAGTTTAACCTGGTCCGGCGCCTGTGTTTGCTGTGACACACAACAAACACCTCGAGCCTTGCCATGATTCAGAGCATAATGTGTGGGAGCCATCTGGTCCCGTAGCTGAAGGAGCAAACGGAAAATCTGATGAAAGCACAAACACAATGAGAGACTGAAAAGATGTGTTGATATTACAAGCAGAAGTCTCCTTCTGTGGGGGGTAATCTCATCACCCATTGCCTCTTTCCTGCTCCTTCCTCTGGAAACCTGCTGTCAGCCAGGTTGCACTCTCAGCTCTGGGAGTACTCACACCTTTGGGATGCTAAAAATATGTTTCATGTGCTTGAGCAAACCTCCCGAGACAAGAATTTGCTCAGCAGCCAGCTGTGCAGTGAGCAAGATGTGTAAGATGCTTGCAGCACAGCATATTTTACAGAGCCTGGATTGATCCAGAACTTTGGCGGGTTTAAGATGTGCTCTCGATTGGGATTAGTCACTAATACTGTCTCACTGCTGTGCAGAATTACAGCTTATGGCTGTGACAGACTGAATGGAGTTTCACCTCAGCTTGCCTAGATGTTCTCAGCCCTGAAATGGAGATGTATTTGGGAGAGACTGGAGCACCAGGGGAGAAACAAGGAACTCAGTGCAGTGGATGGGGTAGAGCTTGGGATGGCTTGGATTTGGCAGAGTTTGTGCATAACTTGTCCAGGATACTGGGTTAATAAAAGTGGTTTCATTGTATTTTGGAATCAGTCTGGGTTTCCCTCATTCTGACCCTGGTTTCTGATGTTTGGAGGACACAGGGAAGGCAGGGACACACTATTTTAGTACTTCTCTTCAGGGAATGCACACATTTCAGACAGGTACACGTTTGTTTCCTCTGACACCAAAATAATGGGAATTGATGTATTGATTCTACAATTCTAAAAACTGCTTCAAGCTTTGGCCTGCTTCCAAGCTGGTTAAATGCAATGTGCACACAGTTCAAGACAGATATTTAATTATTCTAATATTAATATAGTTTTAAAAATTCAGTTCCCCATGAAATGCAGAAGGCAATAGTGTAGAGAGCAGCCCAGAAAGGCACCATATCCTGGTTTCATCCCACAGCAAGGGCTTCCAAGGTGAGGGGGAGATTTTGCCCCTCTGCCCCACTCAGGTGAGACCCCACCTGCAGAGCTGCCTCCAGCCCTGGGGAACAACATCAGAGGGATTTGGAGCTGCTGGAGCAAGTCCAGAGGAAGCCATGGAGATGCTCCGAGGGCTGAAGCCCCTCTGCTCTGGAGCCAGGCTGGGAGAGCTGCGGATGTTCAGTCTGGAGAAGAGAAGGCTCTGGGGAGACCTTAGAGCCCCTTCCAGTGCCTAAAGGGGCTCCAACAGAGTTGGAGAAGGACTTTGTACAAGGGCCTGGAGGGACAAGACAAGGGGGAATGGCTTCCCACTGACAGAGGGCAGGGTTAAATGGGATATTAGGAAGAAATTCTTCCCTGCGAGGGGAGTGAGGCCCTGGCACAGGTTACCCAGAGAAGCTGTGGCTGCCCCATCCCTGGAAGTGTCCAAGGCCAGGTTGGAGGGGGCTTGGAGCAATGTGGTCTGGTGGAAAGTGTCTCTGCCCATGGCAGGGGGTCGGATGTGGATGATCTTTAAAGGCCCTTCCAACCAAAACTGTTCTGGGGTTCTATGATTCCATTATACAATAACCTGAGTCAGTCATTTGTCAGTCTCAAGGGTTAAATCCACTGTCTCCTTGACTATTCCTAAATTTATCTAAATAAATACTGGGAAAGTAGTCACCTCAGGCACTCAGCAACTGTATTTGTAGACCATGGGAACATCTCCGTGCCAGGTAGGCTCCTTGTCCTGAAAAGAGAAATAGTTTGTATTAGGAATGGAGTAAGAGTCCTGTATTTTATTCTTTGATCACTGTATCCCTGCTTTTATGATCTCACTAGGACAGTTACTTGATGCTTCTGTATTTTAAGTGTCAACATGACTCCTCCAAATATTTGAAGTCATCTTTGTGTTTCATTTATTTTCTGGCAAAACTGCATCCATCTGCAGTTTAAGAATAGAATATATAAAAAAATGGATAAAACTCCAAAGCACAGAACATAGAATTTCTGGGCAAAATTCTCTTCTCAGTTACACTTATGTAACTCTGGAGTAGTATCTTTCTCTTTCTTGTTACTCTGAACCCCCTTTTCATCTCCTTGTGTCAGAGCCATAGGATCTACCATACATGGCTAAATCCGATTTCATCACAACTGTTGCAATCTCCTAGACAAAATTACAGTCTCAGAGGAAGTACATAAAGATGCATGAGCCTCAATATCCTAAAAATATGCTGCTGTCAGTTGTTCTCTGTTAGTAGTTTTCCATGCAAATGAAAATACTGTGGTGATGGAGAACTGCTGAACTATCTGGAGCAGAGATTTTCTCCACACGCACAAGCAGAGAATCTGCGCTGTTTGGCTGAACTCCTTTATAAAACATCATGTTCAACAGCTCTTTCTTTAAACAAAGAAAGAGTTTGCTCTAAATTGTTTGATATTTATTTTGTATAACTCTGTTCCTTGGCTGTCCGTGCAATAGAAATGCTGTTATGGTCCAAGAAGACAGATTGCCTGGGCTGGAAGCCCCAGCCCTGATCCAGGGAAGCACATGGCTTCCTTACAATGATTATTATGAATATAATTACTATTCAGTATATGGTGCAATTGTTTTTGGTGTTTAAAACAGAACAAAACAAAACAAAACAAAGCAGGTTTGGAAAGGAAAACAGAACATTAGAAAAAAAAATGGTTAAATAGGAAGTGGTTGACTTTCAGGAAGTAACTCCATATGCAGTATCTGCTATCCAGTGTTTCCAGTCATCAGAGAATGGAAAAAAAAATGCCATTAAATATCTCAATGGTCCTTTAGAAAATAATGCACCTCCCTTTCTGTAGGTATAGCATTTTACATCTCCTGTCCAACAGCTGGTGGTGTCAAAGGCCAAGTGAGCAGGACGTGGAATGCAGAGCCCGACGTTTTTCAGCGGTTGCTGAAGGCAAAACCATCTAAAGCTGTAGCAGATGTTCACTTACTTCCTGTCTGCTTATCAGCCCTGCAAAGGCACTTGGGTTTTGTGCTTGTTATGCCAAGGGTAGCTATGGAGATCTCATACAAGCTGTGCAATAGTGACACGCTGAAGAGTTCTTCACGTATTTGGTTATGAATGATCAAGAAAATATTATGGTTTCCAAGCACTCGCTCAAAATTTTCCATATGTACATTAGATGTTCCCCTCGCACGACAAGAAAATGACAGTGTATAAAATAACTTAAGAAATACATTTCTGCAGTGAAGATGTTAGTTTGGCCTCAGTGTGCTCATGTTTTATACATTGTTTCTAGTACACCATGAAATAAAGAATAGTATATCCAACCAACTGTATTTCTCCAAAGGCCTTGAAAATGCTCCAGGAGAGTTTTTAGCTGTCAATTTAAATATCACTGCCACTAATCCTTTTTTCTTGCACCTCAGCTGTTTTAATTCCTGTTTATATTCATTAGGAGCTCCTGTAAATTATAACTTTAATATGAATGACTACATACAAGTGTTAAAGCAAAGCTCCATTTATTCTAGGGCTTTGAGATAGTTTAATGAGACTGATTTTTACACTGATGCATTTAAATTATTATGCATTCCCAATACAGTCAAGACCCAGGGCAATTAAGTTCATTACTTAATAGATGGGAGTTCTTTTCCTCCATGAAATAGAAGAAATAAAGGAATTTACTTTTTGAAATCCCAGCCTAGATGTTTTGCTTTAAGGGTAGCAGAAAAGGATGGATTGGGAATGGTTCCTTTGCCCATGTTGAAACTGGAAACGAAAAGTGACAGCTTTGACTTATCACTGGTAGACATGGTTACAGATATTCCTATGGGAAACAAAAGGTTTCAGAGGAACAGTGGCTCTGTTGGTGCTTGCCACATTTCATATAATACTATCCAGGAGAAAGAGCACTAGGTAACCATTATTGCATTTTTAAATTGTTGATAGCATTGCAAATCCACGTTAACCTGGAAAATGCAAACAGTGGGCACAGAGTATTCCTTCTAGGGGTGATATTCTGTGCATTGTAACATCATGACCCATGGTCCAGGAGAAACTGAAGCCCTTTGGGACAGTTGGTTCCAGGGGAAGTAGGTGTGGACATTCTTTTGAGAAAATGAGCTCCCCTACGAAAGCTGGAGGCCTAAAATTCAGTCACCTTCCTGTCCCCAAAGGCAAACAACAACAAGGCAATGCATGAAACAAAAGAGAAAAGTTGCTGAAATTAAGATATTAGGACTTTATGCAAACGGCAGACTTGCAGGCAAAGGATGATCTGAAGAATGCAGTGATAGAAACTGCCTGAAGCATCTGGGAAAACACCATAAGAAGTACAAAGATGGAAGAGGAAAAGAGGGAAAAAGGGGACCCAGAGATAAAATTCGTATGAGCTGGGAATGTGGAGAAGGTGAGCACAATTCTGTGGGTGAGTTCCTGGAAGAGATGCAGTAAATATATTTAAAAAGCAACATATTGGTACTGTGACTGGGTAAGAGAGTTTTTGTTTGAAGAGTTTGAAAATTGAGGTCACAGTATTTAGACTTTGACTGTAAGGGGTAGCACAGTTGGAAGCAGGATGGATGAGATGGTTTAACAAGGCTTCATTGTAGTCACATTAATTCAGTTTAAATAATTAATTCTCTTTTAAATTGACTCTACTTTGCACACTTGACATTTTGGAAAAGCTGCCATTGCCTGGCCTTCTGGTAAATGCTTTTGCATCTGTTTTCCATTGTTTCCTTCTTGAAAAAAATCCTTGTCACTAACAGGAACCATCAGCAGCATGGAACAAATTGACTTGCCAAGGATATTTCCTGCCATCTCATTATTTATACTGGAAGTACTATTTTTTTTTTGTATCAAGAGTCAGACTGTGATTTTTTAAAATTGCCATTTATTAAGGTAGTTTTGTACTGTATTATAAGTCAAATTCAAACCTGGTTACGTAAATTACTTTCTGTGCATCAACATTTGGTCATACATTTTCCACAGAGGTGATCAAGCAGTTTAATTAATAATCAGTTCACACTTCTCTCTGCCTATCTCATCATGTAGAGCCCCTGACTGCTGCAGGAGAGGGTCTCCCCCAGGTACAAATCAGAGCAGATACATCACTATCCCCCTTCTGCTCTTAGCACATTGATTTTGAGCCTCAAGTGGCTGAGATTGAGTGGATCTATAATATTATTTGGCACAAACTGGGTTAAACAAACAGTTTTTGTATTTTACTCTCAAGGTGATTTGGTTTGTGTTTTCTCTTATATCCTTTCTCAGCTCTTGATGGTGGATCAGTTGCTAAGAAAGTGTCCATCTCCTGTAAACTCCCCCATGGAAGTGCCAGTGCTGTATGGCAAAGGAACACAAACACAATTTTGGGGGGGTCTGTTGAGGCTGGGGCTCCTTCAGGTAACCTGGAGCCAACCCTGTGAGAGCTCAGCAAAGGGCAGAGCCTGGGCTGACCTATATTCCAAGTGACTCACCGTGAGATTTAATGTTGTTCCTCTGTTTTGCTGGTTTCTCAGCAGTTGCTCAGGCTTTAAACAAGGGCACTCTTACCTAACCAAATCGATGGATGAGCAGTTAGGACTCAATCTAATAGAGCCAGTATTTGTAATAATAGAAGGGCACATTCCAGAGCAGTTACAGAAGAAAGGAATTTCAGATAATTAGGAGAGGAGTTGGGCAGTGATACAGATTTTAAAAGTACCCAGGATAAAATAACAGATACTAAAAATATCTGTATTGAGATTAAATCCTCATGACTCAGTACTCGAGCCAATTTCCATTCTCTAGGAATTAGTAAGGAAATCATCCAAACAGGGTAGGTTGTGGTGTATTGCCTTACTCTGGGCTTACACTTACACTTCAAAGATGTATCTCACACTGAAAAAGGGCAAACTTAGGTCTGACTTTTCAGGGCAATTGAAAATTTTAGAAAATATGTTCTGTAGTTGTAGCTTTTTTAAAAATTGGTGAGTTTATTTCTATCTAGAAAAAATTGAATAGTGAGCACTCTGGATCTTGAAAGGCAAAAGCACTGACAGCAGGACCAGAGATGCATCCTTAGTGACAAGCAGGACATAATTTTAAATACCTGTGACTTTCTAGCAACTAACTAACTAACGGAGGAGTGATGAATCCAGCTTGCAAATAGAAACACAAGAGTGCCATTTCTTCTCTTTTTCTCTGCATGAAGTGTTCTCTGACTAGATGCAAAACTTTGAAAGTATTGAAGATACAGTAAGCATTAAAAGTATTTTGAAAGAAAGTAGTATTTTGAAAAGTATTTTGACATGCTGTATAATCTCAGAAAAGGAGAAATCTGTGTTAGGAGGACTTCAGCTACAATCTGGGTCAGATTTTCAGTGCAGATGTGTCAGATACATTTCCTTGGAAACTCTCCATGACAGTTAGTGAGAAGAGTGACCCAATGTTTTCTCACCGTACAAAATAACCGTTCTGTTTGATGATGTCATGTGCATAAAGCACTGCTTGGATTTCCACAGCAGAGTCCTGTTTAAGCTTGTTTGGGAGAAGAGATTTTGTCTCAGAAGAGTTTCAAACGGAGTCTAGCAAATCTCTTTGGTACATCTTGACTGATCTCAATCAGTTTTCAGAATTTTAATGATCTGGTTTTATTTCCAGACAATGACTGTTTATGTAAATGAGATGTCTTATAAATAAATATGGAAATTATTCCATAATATTAATTACAGGCTTTATGGTTCAAAGACTTATTATACCAAAGGCAAATGGTGCTGGGGATTGTCTTTGAGTTTATTAATTTAGTTACTTTGTTAGTTTTATTTTAACTTGACTTACATATGTTGGGCAGTATTTCCCGAACTAAAACAAGGTGCATTGTGTGCCTGGATATATCAAAGGATATTGAAGGATAATAAAAATCAAAATGTAACATACAGTGGTAGTAGTAAATGGAACCCAGACTTCAGAATGTTTTTGTCTAAGAATCAAATAAATGAGTTTTACTTGGAGAATATCAGCTTAAGTGTTGTTAGCCGTTTACTCAAAAATTACTTTTAAATTAATTATAATGCTTTGCACTTCTATAGCTGCTTCTCTTGAGATTCTCAGTAGTGTTCTACAAGCATTAATTAAGCCTAATAGTACTCCTGAGAAGCAGTTAAGTGATAGATATACTTCACCCACAATGATATAAGCAATCTGTAGAACAAAATACAAAAACTTTAAACAGCAGGACTACACAAGAGTTTAGAGCCTGAAGTATCCCAGTCAGGCAAAACTGTGGGGAAGGTTTAGCTATGTGGAATACAATTGCTAAGCCTGGGCATGATTCAAAGATGAATAAAAGTGCAAATAATAAGGAACTCTTCACTAGAGATCTCTAGTGAAGGAAAGTGGTTTTCTATCTGATGTGAGAGGAGGTATGTACAGCCCCACTGTATCACGTGGTGTGGCTCTGGTGATGAATGGGATACTGATTCAGAGGAAAACTGCTGTTTGCAGAAATCACCCCCAGATGGGCCAAAGAGCAGGCATCCACATGGAACCTTTAAGGCTGATGCATGAACAGCAGGGATAGCAGTTAAGTCCTTCTCACCCCTGAGGGAACAGGAGCTGCTGAAAATAGCAACAAACCAGCAGTATCAGTGTGTACATTTACAGCCCCAGACTGTTTTTTTTGCTGGCGAATCTGCATGCACAATTTCCTTCCTGATATTACTCCACAAAGAGCAGCTTTTGTTATCTGGCATTACTGATGACAGCAATACTTAAACCAGGTTAGTGTTGGCACAGACAGCAAGCTGGCTTTGGTAGAGGCATTAGGATTTGGGCCGTCCTCAAGCAACCCTTCTGCTGTCCCATGCTCACGAAATGGGCTGCAAATATTTGTCTCACAGCTTCCAGTGTCTACAGGAAGAGCCATTCCAGAAACGTGCTCCAGCTGTACACGCTGATTGCCAGCTAACGACAGAAGAGGTATGGATGGCATCATTGCTTGACACCCCAACCCACAGCAACACAGCCAAGCACAACTTAACCATTTTCTCCCTGACTAACAACAAAGGCCATCCCCTGCGTCTCTTACCATTCCAAAGCTGATAGCTGCTGCCACGCTGCAGTGCCTTGTGAACAATTTTAGCAGTTGCTGAGGGAAACTTTACGACGTGCAGCCTAAGTCCTCAGATGCACATTCTGAAATCCTGAGGAAGCAAATCAGCACTGGAAAGGGAAATGATAATGAGTTCGCATCAGATTTTTATTTATAGAAATGACTTGGAAGCAGTTGGATCTCCTCCTTGGGTACTTTTTCTTTCCTTTTTGTTTCCTAGCATTTCTGTGCTTTCAGGACCAGAAAATCTCCCATAAATATTGGCAATACATGCTTGCTGAGAAACTCTACCCGCTGGAGAAAAAAAACTGCTCGTTTTATCCAAGTGGAATGCCTAGATACTGCAATTAGACAATTAGACTTTATCCTTACACATATACAATAACATTCTTTATTTGCATTTGTGAATTGTAATTCATGACACCCATGACTCCAGTGCTTCTGCTGAGTTCAGTGGCCCTTGGATCAGGGCCTGTATTTGCTTCATTTCCCCATATTTTTAGCTGCTTTTAATTACTTAACCTAGAGAAAGGTCTAAAAAATATTTTCTTTTTTTTTTTTTAATACATACATGCTATTCCATTTCCTCTTCTATAATTTATAGTCAGTAGTTTCCCTGGAGTGCAAAAAGCTTTTCAGAAATACTATACTTGAATCAGTAAAAGGAAGGGTGACTGCACTGTTGTACTGCTGCACCATAATATTTAAACACATTATTTATTTCAAAATTTGCCCTAGAATTTAATCATTCCAAGCAGGGACAGTCTCTTTATGTCAAAAGGGTTAAGTTCCACATTTTCAAATATGCATGTATGAAAAAACCCATGAAGATGTTGCTTCGTTTCCAGTGTGATTCCAGCTTGCCAAAGGCTCCATTTCATCGCATAACCCTCCAGATGCAGATCCATTACTGCACTGTAAAGTGAGTTACTGGACAGGGTAAGACAATTCATCTTCTGAAATGCAGAGTCTTGTTTTGCCAGTTATGGAGTTGATAATTATCCGTTATCATTATCTTCATAGTTATTTTTACCAAGGTTACAGATAGGTCTGTTTGAAAGGTATTCTGTTGGGTTCTGTTGGAGGCTCATCCTTCCCCTCGTGGAGGTAAATGAACAGTGCACACAGCACAGCCAAGCGAGTTCAAAAGGCATAAAACTGATGAGAAAGTGAACAGATTAAGTCCCAAACTGCACACTTAAGAAACCGAACTGAAATTGTTTTGCCTATGGAAGCCAGCCTGCCAGGAAAAACTGGGAATAGTGATAGCTGCCTTTTTTTTTTTTAAAGCACTGCTTAAGCCCCATTAATTATAAATTATCAAAGCTCACAATGCTGGGACAAAGTCTCTTAAAATCATGTCCTGGGACAGCAAAGTTCTCCATTCTATTCCTGGCTCTGTCACTGACCATCTGCCACTTGTCCTCTGCCTTGCTTGAGTTTACCCATGTGTAAAATGCACTTAAAATAAGCTAAACCAGACTTTGAAAATTACTTCAGTGCCACAAGCTAGAAATTCGGGGTTGTAACATGGAAAAAAATCGTTCTGTGGTTGCTGGTCCGTAGAAAGCCTGCGTGTCTCTCTGGCTGCACTCCGGGGGAAGCTAAATCTGGCTGCCAGGGCTCCACCCTGCACTTGAGAGGCAGCAGAATCCCACATTAAGCGTGCTTGGTGCCTGCCCACCTGCCCACCTGCAACTATGCAGTTGTTAACTTGTGTAATTAGCTTACTATGCACAACAAGAATCTGATCCAACACTAACTGGAATTAGTAAGTAGACTTCAGTGATTTAATGATCTTGGGCTCAAGTCTTCATGTGCAAGTAGAGCTCCTTGCTCAGAGATCCTGAAAATCCCTGGGAAGGGAAAGGCTTTGTCTGACTGACACATAGACACATCTCTGTGCAATGAGCCTGGCAGGAGCTGGGCACACAGTAAATCTGTCTCTGCCTGTACAGTAGCACTATTCACTGATGCTGCTCTTTATTCACAAATAAATACAGCACTATAGTCACAATTTTTCATAGGCTCTTTCACATGTGGCTTTAGAAGAGTCTTAAAGTGGAAAATTGATGACAAGCTACACAGGAAAGCTTTGCGGCAAGATTTGTTAGGAAAGGTGACTTGATAAAGGTGGTGACAAGCTAATAATGAAATGGAACATTGCAATTAAATGTGCTGGTGGGGAAGAAAGTGTGCCACAGCCAAGAGCATGAGCAGCAGGTAGGTCAGGGAGAGAAAGCAGCAGAGGCTTGATGGAACAGGGTGGGAAGGAGGGGGAGATACAAGAACAAGAAAGACAGGACAGAGATAAGCACTGTTAGCTGTGATGGCAGGATTGGGCAGAAACTACTTTGGTGTTTGTATCAAGCCTTGCAGGGAGAGATCCCTGGCCCTGACCACAATTTGTTGACATTGACACAATGTGTAATTAAATGCAGATAGTCCTAGAAGGACAGAAATAGTGGAGGGAAACAAATAAACAGCAAAACAAAGATACCTACACAAAGTTTTACTTATAAAAGAGCTGAAAAGTATGAAAACTGCCAGAATTCTGTTTCTCTAAAATGAGTTTCCTTTAGAAATAGTCTACAATATTTCAGTGGCTATGAACTTAAACCCTGCAAAGTGAGCTATTCATACATCAGTGCAGGGATTTTGCTCAGTATACAGGCAGCTGTAACAATACTCTTAGAAGTAGGAACAGACCCATTAATCTTGAATGTTAATGCTGAAGCCTAAAATTTATGCCTACATGAAAAATGAGCAAGGGCAGAGAGCACAGAACAGTTTGCATATCAAAAATTACTAACACTAGCCAGAAGATGGACTTCACTATTGCTATTTATCTGAAAAGCATTTCCAGGATTAAAATATATCAGAAATTGATTTAGAAAAGTTTTTACCAGCACACTAAATAATTTAAGGACATGCTACAGAACACAGAGCAGCTTGCTGTAGTGAATAGTGAGATTCTGGGTTTTTGGTCTCTCACTTACCCTACTGTGTATTGTCAGGAGAGTCAAGTTCTTTATGAGTGTGGCTAGAAATGCATTTCACGTAGAAACACAAGGAATGAGCAATGTTCTCGTAGACCCTGACACATTCCTTACTCGGTTTGCTGCCTGTTGAGAAAAAAAAAAGCAAGACAGACTCAGCTCCCAAATATCAACCCTGGCAGCGCAGAGCAGTGCCTGCATGTGCAGGCTTGCACATGGGTGCTCCTGCCCAGGTAGACACCGGCTTGTGTCAGCCACCACATTTCCTACGTGGGGGGCACGAGGAGCAGCATTTCTGCTATTAGCAATCTGATTAATAAAGGCATGTGGGGACAAACAGTGTTATTTTATACTTTTTTGGTTTTATATTCTCCTATTTGGTCAGATTTTCAGAGGGATGAGGTAAACCAAGAGAGTAGCTTTGAACATAATCTAAATATTTACAGTTCAGTTTTTATAAATTCACGGTATTTACAAATTCAGAACTTCATATGAATTTTATGTCTTTTATAACACATCTAAAGGCTCCAGCCAAACATGCAGAACTGAGGTAAGCCTGAATTCAAACTCAAAATTGTATGGTTGGAGCCTATCCCTAAACAGCACTTTGGTATAAAATTTGGAAACTCAGGGTTGCAGTAGACAAGGTGCCAGAAAAGTAGTATTTATTTCTGTGTTGGTACAGGCAAGGGGACTCGTTCTGTTGCGCTCAGCAACATCTTGACACGCTGCACTAATCTTAGCTGCACGCTCTTAAGAGATTATTTTTGTCTCGGGTTCTTTTTCTAGTCTTTGATGCAACAGCCTGCTGCGGGTTACATCAAGCCTGCAGAAAATCCCTCGGTTTTCTCATCCCTTGTTTTCCAGACAGCCGGCACCTCCTCCGGGTCCAGGCGACGAGCGCCGCAGGTGAGCCAAATGTCGGCCTATTTGGGCAGAAGATTAATTTCTGTTTAAATTAAAGATGCTGTCTGGATTAAAAGGCTGAGGTGGGGAGGAGGCAGAGTCGAGCCCATGGTCTGTGCGCCGTGTTTTAGGCGCTTTCACTGAGGGCGCCCCGCTCCCCCCTTCACGGCTCGGAGTCGCGTTCCGTGAGAGGGAAGGCAGGAGCGGAGGGGCCGCGTTCCGTTCCGTGAGGGGGAAGGAGGGAGCGGCGGACCCGCGGTGCGACGGGGAGCGCTCAGAGGGGACCCGGTGGGCGGCGGGACACAGCCGCCTCCCCCTCAGGACCGGCGGGACCCGGCGGGCGCCGTCCCGCGCCCGCGGGGCCCCCCCCGCCCCCCCCGCCCCGTGACAGCCAAGATGGCGGCGGAGGGGAGGGGGGATCCCGCCTGAGCCGCCCACACGGCGGGAGGCGGCGGGGGCGAGCCGGGCTCCGCTGGGATGAGATAAGGGCGCGGGCACCAAGTGCGCTGCCCCCCGACCCTCCTTCCCTGCCCGCTCCTCGCCCCGGGGAGCGCGGCCCCCACCTGAGGTGAGGGCGGCGGGGCTGTCACCGCCGCGGGGCGCGGGCCGGGGGGTTCTCCGAGGCGATGCCGCGGGTCGGGCGCTGCCGCGTTCCGGGGCTGGCGGGNCGGGGGCGGCGGTAACTTTCCGCTGGGCCGCGGTGGGAGGGGGGAAAACTTTCTCCTTTCTCCTTGTGCTCGTCAGCTTGAGGCTCCCGCAAGCCTTGGCCGGGCCCGAGGGGCTCCCCGGGCGGCGGGGGCGCGGGGCCGGCCGAGCCCTCGCCGCCGACCTGCCATGTTGTACGGGCTGCACGCCGGCGGGCCGGGGTGTGTGCCTGTCCCCGCATTCCTGTGTGTGTGTGTGCGTTCCCCAAATCCTTGTGTGTGCGTTCCCCAAATCCTGGTGTGTGCGCTCCCTGGATCCGCGTCTGTGCGTTCCCCAAATCCCCGAGTGTGCGCGTTCCCCCGATCCGCGTGTGTGAGCGTGTCCCCCAAATCCATGTGCGGTTTTTCCGCGCAGCACCGCTGCGTCAGCCGGAATTGCCCAGTGGTGCTCAGCCCCACGGTGCGTGTTTCTGTCTCGACTTTCCCTTCGGCAGCCTGGGTTGCCCTATACCTGGATTAATGTGGCGCGCTGGGCACGGTGATAAAATTTAGCCCTGGCATTTTTATCGTCGCTCTGTCATGAGGTCTGCGTGTAGCACAAGTTGCTGGCCAGGGGATGATGGTATTCAATAACTTCCCAGTGATGGTTGTTATTCTGAAGTTATTTCAAACAGGCTGCGTTTAAAAATGTGCCACTTCTCCTTTGCTAAAAATGAGGTCTTGACTTGCTGCCTAGTTCTGAAACTTCATTTTTTTGAATTAACTGAGTGGAAGTGTGGTGTTCTGGACAGCTTTTTACTTCATTTCACAATTTTTTCTGGAACTGTTGCTCAACTGGAGGTTTCCGAAAAAGTGTTACATTACAGTACATAATATTTCACTTTTTGAATGGTTAAACACAAATATTTAATCTTGGCAAGTGTCTGGTGGTTTAGGGAAACTAATTGAGTTAGTCTAGCCAAGGAGGGTTGAGGGGGAGTAAATGGATTATTTCTAGTTTGTGTGTCTAGCATGCAAGTCTTACTTTGTAAGAGTCCTTTGCTCTTCTCATCTTTTTAAAAAAAGTCATGTATTTACAGTACTGGTGAAACTTCATCTTGCTTTTAGAGTATTAAGGAGTCTGTACGTTTATTTAAAATGACCATTAAAGTGGAGCTCTGGTAAAGGGAGCTGTTTTTTAGGGGCTATCGTGACTTGGCATTAAAGTAGTTTAATTATCAAAAATAGAGCATTAGAGTTTCTGTGGTTAGCTTTTGAAGAAGGGGAAAATTGCATGGAGCCTTAAAGACAGAACAAAAAATATTAAGTTTCTCTACAGCCTTAAGCGCTTCTGTGATGTTTTACTTCTGGAAATGTTGGGCTCCAGCTGGATGAGTACTTTCCTCAGGTTTGAGTGGCTTCTGCTTCTTTGGAACAGGCTTTACTCAATGGCCTCTTCTAAAAAGTGAATTTGTTAGAAAGTAGCACAAAATATAAGATCTGCTTCTGCAAGCAGTAAGACAAAAAGCACCAGGACTATTTTCTTTAAACAGGGACTTACTTAGAAATATTTTCTCGGTATTTGAGATTTTTGTACATCTGAGTGTTCATATTTTTTGTAGCCACGTGGTTGCAAGTTTGTGTTTCTGGTGAGCAGCTTGTTCTATATGATATAACACCAGTATGGTGCTTAATGGAATTACTATATGTGTTAATAGCAATATTAGCAGCTGTCTAGTTAATATAGCCAGAGTTAATTATTAGTTAGAAAAAGCACAAATATTGACATAGCCTGGCACACACTATAGGGCTCAGGTGAATGGAGCTGATGCAGGTCAAGCCTTAGAAACAATGTAAATAACCTGCTTCTATTTAAAATATATGCTTGGAAGGGAAAGTAGAAAGGTGGAGAGTAAAGCCAGCTGGTCCCTAAAGGGAGTGAGGTTGTAGGTAATACAACTCTTCTGTGTGACTCTTAAAAAATAATTGTGGGCACCACCACTGCCAGAAGACAGTCTGTCAGTTTTTAATCTGCAGGATTTTGCATTGAGGGTTTACTAATTTCTGGGTTAATTCCTGCTGTAGTGTGTGATAGCTGGAGAAAACTGTCTTGTGACTCTTCGGAGAGGAGGACAATTCCTAGACCAAGCTGAATGATAATGGGATTTGGTAACCTTGAGGTTTTAATACGGGAAAAAGAAATTTGCAGTGTCACTTAAATATTCAACATCCTTTTTGCTTTCCATCATGCTCCCTAGCCGATGAGTTGCAGTTAGTTTTGCAAGTCATAGTAGGCTGAAATGCTTTTTATGACAGTGGCTGCAGAAACATTTGTGCTTCCTGGCCAAACAGGCAGGTTGTGGAATGGGAATAGTACAATAGGTACTTAGTCAAAAGCTTTCTCAATCTTAAATTTATCTCCTGAAATGAAGACTTGCAGGAAGCCTTCTTTCCATTTTTTGTCCTTTCCTCAACTTTGACTTGAGTTTTTAAGTATGGTGTTGGCATGACTAGAAATTTGGAGGCCCTATGTTGCCCAATTTATGTTGGATTAAATAATAAAAAGTCAATATAGCCTTGTAATATTGTTCAAATGTATGTTTGGGGTATTGGTGATTTCCAGCTGTGTTGCTGTCTGACAGAGGGTTCCCGTAGTGAAGGTTTTGATACACGTGTAGCTGTAAAACTGAGGACTGAGGTAGTTTCCTGGAAAGAACTGTAGTACTGAATAATACTAATAATGAAAGAACAAAAAGAAAAAAAGACACAAAAATAATTTCTGTACAAGTGCCTTAACAAAGCATGATGCAATTTATGGTGATTGGTGTATTTCCAGTATGTTTATCTTGCTTGTTACAGTATTTTAAGCAGGCTTCTCTGGTATATATTCAAATTTCGAACTTTTGTTAAGCTGACTCATAAAAAACCCAAACAAAAAAAGCTCAAAATCCAAATCAAGCTATTTCCTCCCCACATTGCAATCTCCCTCCAAAAGCAAACCTGTAAAATGTAGGACCTTTGAAGAAAGTTTAGGTTAAGCTTGCCCTCGTACAAGGGTGCAGGTGTGGTTTGGGGGGCTGAGATTACCTGTCCCTTGTCCTTCTGCTGTAGCTTCACTGGATGGTGACAAGAGCACAGAAAAGGCCCTTAGTCTCTTCACTTATATATCAATTCTGAATGTAAATAATATTTGCTACTGCAAACACAAATCATGATACAATTTTTTGCCATACTAAGAGCAGCATATCCTGTGGAAGTTAAAGCCAGCTATGCCTTGTTTAATTGAGGGGTAGCCAACAGGTAGGGGATGAATATGTGTAAGCTGTGAATGCATCACCAGTGTTCAACTATTGTTAAAAATCAGCTGTTTCTAACACTGGTAGTGACTGATTAATTACTTGAAGTGAATGAGATTCTTTGCTATATGGCATAATAATCCTTGGATATTTTCTGCTGTCCTTCAGTTCAGGTGTATGCCTAGTCTGAAAATTTGGTCTGTGCCTGCTTTGGAAATAGGCTGCTGATGCTTATTAAGTGCTCCCACAGACTCCAGAGTCAAAATTAAACTGTGCAGGGAAGTCTGTGTGAGGCAGTGATGCCAAGACTCATTTCAGTAGCAGTCTGTGATGCAGAACTAGTCACTGGTAGTTCCCTAAAGAGCTCAGAAACAGTACCAGGAGGAAACTGAGAAGTGGAAATGAAAGACTTCAGAAAGTGTTGGCTGGCCCAACTATTTTAAATGGTGTATTTTTACCTTTTCAATATATTAGATGTAAGATACATTGCATTATCTAATATATAGATGAAAAATGTATATATGTCTAATGGATATATTAGGTAATGGTTACTGTAGAGGCTTAAAGAGAGTGAACTAATTAATAATGGGAGGGGAGTGAAAGGAGGAGGAGCTATGGTCTAAAAATAGGATGAGAAGAATAAGGAGTGCGTTAGAAGTAAGTTAGCCAGTTATATCCTCCCTGTTTAATATTTACTGTAAGTCTTGACTTTTAAAAATCTGGGTCAGGGAAATCATTAATGCTAATTTATAAAATTATTTCAGTTTGGCCATCTGAAATGAAAGTGAACAGGCAGTAAGTGTGATGTGTAAGTTATAAGTCCATGTATGTAAATAAAGTCCCAAGAGAAAACCCCCACCTTGTGCGCAGGCTTTATGCAAACACAGAGAAGGGCTTTGTGGGCTGGACTCTTGAGTTTTGGTTTTGTCTCGAGCTTCAGAAGAAACTTGTGGGCCTAAGGAATTATTCTCAGCATTCCTAACTCGCCAAGATCAGGATCAGCAGTAGTTACCTTGGCATGTCATTGCTCTTCAGCTCATTCACAGTGATATTTTTGGGAGGAGACCTTAAGTGTTGTTTTCTATTCTTTGCTGGCTGGGAAACTGTCCCAGCAATGCATGGCAGTTGATCAATATATTTGTAGCAGAGCTGATAGTGGTACTTGCACACTTATTCTTCTGTGGAATAGATGCTGACTGTTTTGGTGACTGGATGTAGAGATTTGCTGGATGAGGGAGGTATTAGTGAGTGTTATCCCTCCATTAAACCTTTCCAGTGGGGTGTAGATGATCTGCAGGCAGCAGTTACAGCCCTGCACATGCAGTCTGTGCATGGCTGTCCCTGTCTATAATTTGCAGTGTGGTTGAGTCCGTTTTTTTCACCTTACAAAACATTTTTGTTGGCCAAAGGGAAAAAAAATCATATAAAACATTCTAAGACTCAAAGTGGTTTTTTTTAATGCAGCAAAATATGTTAGAAACAATCCCCACCTGTCTTTCCTTCCATCACACCACGAATTCAGAATTTAATTTGGGTAGAGAATGGTTTCAAAACAAAACTGAGGTTGGCATGTGTGTCCAAATGTGGCAGAGTGAAAGCAGGTCACTTCTGTCACTCATGGTTGATGCACTCTGACATTTTCAGTGACAGATTTTGGGTTTGAAGCTCAATATTTGAAGATTTTCTATTTTCATTTGCCTTTATCTACTGTGCCAAGAAAAATAGAACATTCTGTTTGGGGGACTTCTCCTTTTAAAAAGTTGTTGTACAGTAAATACTTGTACAAAAAACATGGATGAGCCGCCCTCTTGAACTGTGCTTTGGATGAAGTAATATTTACATTTTATAGTGCTTATTTTGGCTTTCCTCCCCCTGATTTGCTACAATTTGTTTTCCCTCCCTACAAACACAGTTGTATTTCAGAAATCCTTTCCGTTCTTTGGTGATGCCTTTTGACCATAAATACTGTAATCTAGAAAGAAAAGTGGAAGTTTTAAAACTGGCCCTGTTGAGATTTGTCTCTTGTGAATCTTGTGGGGTACTTGAACATCACTTTCCTGAATTTTTGTAGGCAGGGTTGAATTTCGTGGGATTTTGCTGTGGCACAACTGGAATGATCACCAAAGCAGCCTGTGCCTTGTTAGACCCTCTTAGTAATGTAATAGTAATGCTTTGATTTTATTGAGACTACAAACAGCCCTGAAAAACAAACAAATAGAACACTTGGTGAGTGAGGGAGAAATGTGTAGAAGATGCGGGATATGCCTGATTCTCCCTCAGGGTGAAGTTTATTCCTTCCTGCCTTCTCTCTGCCGCTTATTCTGCTTCCTCCTCTAAGCTTTAATGCTGTAGATGACCAGTTTCTGCTCACTTTACTGTAGTCATCCTGCTGACTCTAGATTAGTCTTTGAATTTAGGCCTAATCTATCTTTCTTCCTTGGCATTGCTGAACAAGTCTGCTTGTCCCTCAGTTCTTGGCTACATTCCTATTTTCTTCTCCCAAATTCATGGTCTTTTGTTTTGTCCCTGTGCTTTTATCCAGCACTTTTCTGTTTCCCTGCACCTCTTAGACATGCTTTGTTGCCAAGTTTTCTGAGCTGTCTTGATTATCTCCTCAGCTGTTTGGATCAGAGATGTAAACCATGACTTGGTACAGATGACTGTGCATGGGCCTGCAAAGCACTTGGTAGCGTTTCCAGTTCAGTGATGCAGGGCAGAAAAATCTTAGGTTTTCTCCTGGGGTTTTTGTGGATTTTTTTCTTTTTTAATAAAAATTGATGCAGCATCGAAGGGAGCTTAGTGGAGGCTGATGGCTTCCTCTGAATGATTGTGTTGTCTAATATCACTGAGTGCAGATGTGTGCAGTAGGGTCTAAAAAATAATGCAATTGATCACTTTAGCCCTGTTTTCTCTGTTGCTGTCATTTGTGTAACTGTAATAGGAAATGGGAAGAAAAAGTACAGGCGATGTCCTACTAAAAATGAAAATGTTATGAGAAGTTCTGTTTGTATTTGGGTTATAATGTAAGTCCTTTGCATCTTGTTTCTTGAAGATCCTTTACTTGATATGTAGAGGACCAAAAGCTAGTTGTAAGTAAGTTCTGCAAGTAATACAAAATAGAGCTGCAAGTACACTGGCAGTGGTGCTGCCTGTGTTCCTTGTGATGCCTAAATCTATACTTTTTTCTTTTATTTAAGTCTCCTCACTGGTTTTACGGAGAGTTGGCTAGGAAAGTTTTTTGAAGTATCCATGGGGAAATTAATCATGTGTTAATGCTGCCTAGTTCGTGGACTTTTTTCAGCTGTGCTTGAGGTCTGCAGGTGATCCCAAAATTTATAATTTCTGGCACTCCTGGAAACTTGATATTAATGATTGTGTAGTTGGAGAAAATTGTTGTACTACTGCTGCATGCTCTCTTTGTAGTCTTGTGTGAAAATGTTTGAAGTCAGATACTGGAAAGTACCTGGCTGTAACTGGTGCAGGTCCGTGGTGCTGTGTGGGTTAGAGACACCTGCACCAGGGCTGGATTCACGCTCTGGGCTGTCAGAGTTATGAACTAACAGTGCTGATTGCTCCTGTGTGATCTCGAAGAAATGGTCTTTTACATTGGGGTTATGAACAGAACCTTGAACTTTATGATCCTGAAAATATAATTCTGATAATCTGATTCTCCAGGTTTTTCCACTTCAGGAATGGAAGCAAATGTTCTATGGTTTGCATCAACCCTCCTGAGATGCGTTTCTTCCCAGCCTCTCTTATGTTACACTTTGTTTGCTGCAGTCTTCTCATGGTAATCTTCTGAGAGTGTCTTGGGGAACAGAAGCTTCCTTTAAACAAAGTTCACTTTTGACTACAGCCTTGCTGATGCTAATGAGTTGTTCTGGGAGCCCAGAGTCTGAGTGCCTCCAGTGAGGTGCTGTCTTCAGTCCTGTGGTGCAAAACTGCTGCTTCAAAATGCTCAGGTGTAGCACAGGCTCCTGGGCTTGCAAGTGCCTCAGTGTAAAACACAAGCTCAAGCTGTCTTTGGTCATACCAATGTTTAAAAGCGGCCATGCTGGTGTTCGCCACATCTGAAAAAAAATTATGTATTGTGGCAGTAAGGGGCAAGAAGACTGTATCACCCACTGCAAGAAGAACTGGGGTGAGGTGGCCAAATGGAAGAGTATGTGTGTTTTGCTGATTGTGGAGTAAGAAGGATCTGCTTAAATATCCAAATCTTGCAAAGAAAAATGGTTTGAAGTAGACTTTGAAAGGTTCTTGGGCTGAGAGCGCTTTGATAGCTGGCTAACACTTAGGAATGGACACAGAAAGTATTGATCATCAGAAAATAATGGAAGAGTTGAAGTAATTTGAAGTGGCTGGCTCATCTTTGATTTATTTTGGTTTAAAGCATTAAGTGTTGTTTGCATTCTTAAAATATCCATGCAGCATAAAACTTGATATTTTGTTTCTTAGCTTTAAAGTCTGGTTTAATTTACTGTCTTAGTGAAGTGATATGTAACCTTATCTTAGCAAGGAGTCCTACAGCAATCCAGTGTTCGTTTCATGTGACTGGTGCAGGGAAGTGTGCAGAAAGTAAGTTTCAACAAATGTGTACATTGTTTGATTCTTATTTTTACTGTTTCTATAGGGAATGAAACTTTAACAAGAAGTCTATGTTAAAGCCTGGCTGACAGCGAGAGAGGCGAAGTGTAGAAGCAATGCCCTGATGAAAAGGTAGAGAACACATTGGTAAGCTGGCAAAAAGCTTGTGTTCTGCCTTGGGAATTCCTGTGAAATTAGAAGGCTTCTGCTTTGTTCCCAGGATTGTTTGCTTGCTGTGAAGAAAATACGGGAGGAGGGGAAAGGCTTGTCTGACAATTTTGCCAGGCGATTTTGGCAGTACGGAGATGGGGTGAAGTTTTTTCCTTGTGTAACTGCAGTTACTCACGTCTTGAGACTGTTGAAGTCCCATGCGATTTGTGTGGTGTTACGTCTGAGAAATGGTTCTGAGTAGCCGTAGCAGGACTGACTGATCCAGTTAACTTCACTTTGCTCCTGCGTACCCAGCTGACACATCTCCGTGGGTTGATTACTTCAACAGGCTAATGTAGCAATACATGTATGAGACGCTGGGGGCTCTTAGAGTTTACTGGCAATTTTTAATGATTAGCCTCTGATTTGTGTCTCTGTTCTTCTGTTCTTCATGTTCCTTCAAAGGAAGTAAGTTCTTGGAATGTTATTGTATGATGAATATTTTTTAAAAATACATCTCCAGCTTTGAGCTGTTTTAAAAAACCAGAGCCCTGCACTGGTTTCCAGCCCACTCTAGGAGATATTCGTTGCTTATTTACACATGACACATCTTTGGGGCAGGCTAACGAAGTGAAATACCACCTGGTTTAGACAGCAAATGGATCTAATAAGGAACTCAAATTAATAAGCAATTTAATATTCTTGAAGAAAAATGCAGGAAGGAATGAGAATGACAACAAGGCAGATTAAAAGATTACAAGGCAATTGTTGTATTTGTCTGCCAGAGGTGGACTGGCAGAAACTCTTCTAATGGAGTCAGGTGGTTCTTACTGCTGTGTGGGAAAGTTGGCTCCTGGAAAGAAACTGGCATGGCTGGAGCAGTTCTTCTGGTCTGCAGCCACTTAAAAGTTACCTCTACAAAATTCTGTGGGTTAGGGCCAGGTTGTAGGAATTGGATCAGTACTTTTTTTCCTTGTAAATGTTGTAGTGCGTCTGTAGTAAACTGTACTTCGTGAAGCATTGTGCCTGTTCCTGCTGCACAGGTGGAATATATGGCACATCCACATCAGTTCTGGTCATGTGATGGAGAAAAGCTGATGTGTGCTTTCCTCTTCTAGTATTTGCATGAGGAATGTGATCTGTTCAAAAAAGCTTGGACACTGAATGAGTTACAACAGTGGTGACAAGCAGCAAAAATCTTTAATTAGTATTTCCTAAATGTTTATGAAAAAATATGGTATTAGAAAGTTACATTGAATAAACAATGAAACTGTTTACCCTTTGTCTTTCAGCAAAGCAATCAAGCTAATAGTTTGTGGATCTGAGAGATTCTGATTGTTTCCCCTGTTCCCATAGTTTTAGAAATTACAAAAAGGCCTCTCATCTATGTAGTCATAATTTGAAAAGTGTGTGTGTGTGTTTAATATTTTTTTCACATGTGACTTTGCTATTTGCAAGGATATTTTGGTTCTCTCTGGTCTTTATGGTGTTTAATTTATAGTGGTATTAATTATATGACGTCCATTAAAAATAATTATCATGAGATGGCTCAAAGACCACTTATTTCCAGGGACTTTTGTAAGAGGTTATGGTTATGATCCCATGGCACTGCCTTCAAAGTGCAGGCTTTTGTCCCCAGATTACTGAAGTGTAGAGAAACAGTGGAAGCTTCTCAGTGTGGCACTCCTAATGTTGAATTTCATCTGGAATCAGCTGCTTCAAGCAACCTCATGCAGTGTGACGTTTTCTGCTGTGTTTTTCATGTTTGTTTGGTTTGGGCTTTTTTTTTTGTCCTCAGAGTTGACTTGCAGTATGGTAAGATGATGTAGGCAGCATTCCTGACCTCCCACACAATACAATCCAAGGGGTGGAGTGGAGACCCCATGGCCAGGCTCTGTTGAAACCCTTGCAGAGGAGGAAACTCTGGGACTTTCTAGCTGATAGAGCCACACAGCAGCTGAAAACCAAGGGAGATAAGGAAAGATATCCTGCTGTGGAATCAGCAGCTGTGGAGAAATCTCTCTCCTTGGACTGACGCATGTCCCCATCCCAAGGTTATCTCAGGTACTATCCTGAGATTCACGCCTGCAAGGGACAGCCACTACTCACTGGGTGAGATGTATGACTAAAGTCACTGTGGAATAGCTTCATGGTAAGAGTTTCTACAGAAATTCTTTATCAGTTTATGTGAAATGTTCTTCACAGAATGGTTATTTGTCACTGAGTTAGCTCAAAATTTATACCTTCTTTTTGGGGTCTGTTAACATGAAGTTTGCATAAATCTGCTCTCCCGGTAACCAGAGCTGGAAATTTGAGTATCACAGTAGCTCTAGTAAAGTCTAAATCAGCCTTAGACTAAAATACCACTGAAGTTTATCTTCTGCATTTTATTGCATTTTTAGCTGCAAGCCTTTTTGTCAAAAGACAAAGATCATAAAATCCTTGTAGAATCCCTGAATGGTTTTGGTTGTAAGGGACCTTAAAGATGATCTCATTCCACTCCTTCCACAGGCAGGGACACCTTCCACTATCCCAGACTGCGCCAAGCCCTGTCCAACCTGGCCTTGGACACTTGCAGGTATGGGGCAAATATGAAAGGATAATACATCATCAGCCAGGCCTTTTTTTTTCCTCTCTTCTGTAAAATCTGCATTAAATTATGAAAGTCTTGCTGACTTGTGTATTACGTGCTATAACCTTAGGAAGCAAATTTGTGTGATAGCAGGTGTTTGTATGTAGGGGATTCTAATTTTAACTGCCTCTAAATGAGGAGAGCTTGTCCCAGTTTTTCTTGAAAGTGCTTTTGGGAATAAATGAATGTTTGAATTTAAGACTTTTGGTATAAACTTTTATATGGAATAATGGTGAGGTTTAAATGGTGTAAAGGTATGATTCTTCAATATGATATATATATACACACATCATTCTGTTTATTTGTAATGCTGTCTTGGCTGATTGAACTGGAGTATTGCTGTTAATACACTGGAGTTATAAGTGTTGCTTGCAGTTTTAACAGCCATCATTTGTATAGTTTTTGATTACTAAAGTGTTAGTTTCATTTCATCCTAAAAGGCATCATGAATCACTCCAGAAATCAGTGTAGTTTTGTGAAATAGTGCTGGTGAGAAAAGGAAAAAAACCTCAGTGTTACAATAGCTATTATGTAGTTTTACAGAAAGTTGTTAATGTAACAAAATACTCAGAACTTCAGTCATATTAGCTGAAAGATGTCATTGTTTGGTCTTATGCCAGAGTTTAAGGATACTTTGTTTAACATCTCCTTCTCTCCATGCATTTGTTCCCAGCCTGCCTGGATTTGCTGGAGCCAGATGGACAGTGAGATAATAGGCAGCATATGCAGAGGTTGAGTTTGTGTGTCTTTGAATATATCACTCAGGGAGGAGTTTGAATTTGTAGTTATTACTTTCTTATATATGCTGAGTAACATATTCCAGATGTTTTTAAAATAACTGAATTTAGGTTAAACTAAGCTCAGTTTTGTAACTGCATTCTCTCTTCAAGCACAAGCTGAACAGTTATTTTCAAAGTGTTACCCTCCTATATATTGATGATTGTTTCCCAGTAATCATGTTTGCTGAAGTGTCCCGTAGTGCTTATTAACCATATAGAAAAATGAAAGCTAAATAATTTGGGGTTTCTTCTTGGCATTTTCTAGAACAATGTAAATAAGTGTAAAATAAAAATCTTTTCTCATTTCCTTGTAACTTTAGAAGCTTGTCAAGACAGTCCAGCAAAACACAACCAACCTACAAAGTAACAGCAGGAAGAGGGAATTGCCTCTCTTGTGCTAGTGGATGAGGTTGGTACAGGTGACCAGGCACAGCCTGACATTCTTCCTGATTGAGCATGGGCTGGTGCTGGAAATCTGAGGCCAGCTTGGAACAATTTGATTAAATGCACATTATCAACCTGGGATATAATTTTCCAAATTACCAGTAAGAAATGACTGAATTTATTATGTTTTAACAGAAATTCTTGGTCAAATCCAAGAATCATGATGGCAGGAGTCTTAATCCTTGCTCAATATGGCAAAAACTAAAGGGAAGCAAAAAAGCAAAAGCAATGGGAATAAAAGTTACATGAAAACTGAAGTCTTGTACCAACTGTTCAGACTGTTTTAAATTCTGGTTGTTCAGTTTCGTAATGTCAGCAAGCTCTTGAAACTCCTGTGTGGTAACAGTTTCTCTTGCAATAAAATTTTGCACCCAAACAAAATTAATTCAACAAAAGGGAGTCTTAAATAGCTTGTCTGGTTTAAAGAGTCTGGAACTTGATGACAGTAAACTTCCTGAAGCTACTCTAGCAAGATTCCAGCACGTATGGGTGACTTGGATAAACATTTTTAGTCCATTTCTCAATGTTCCATGAGAGAGCAGAAAGCATTTTCTTTTTTGCAGGCTATGATTTTCTCTTTTTAAAAATAGCCATAATTTATAATTTCTGATCTGTGTTTCTTTCTTAGCAGTTGTAACACCTTGTAATGGAAGATGGAAGACAAAGGGGCTCGTGTTGCTGACTACTTTGTTGTCGCAGGATTAACGGATATCTCAAAACCGCTGGAGGAGGAGATCCATTTCAACGATGCCTGCCATAAAATCGCTAAACCAAAAGAACCCATCACAGATGTAACAGTCCTTAATAAATCCCTGGGGGAGGAGGTTCCTCAGGGCTATAAATGCATAGATGTCACTCCCTCAGGCCTGTCTGCAGATCTCAATAATGGCAGCCTTGTAGGACCACAGATATACCTTTGTTATCGCCGAGGGAGGGATAAGCCTCCACTTACTGATTTGGGGTGAGTGCTTTCTGTGTTCCAGTGGGTGATTTTCACAGGTTTATTTAACTGAAGAGCAGATAAGGCAGGTTTAGGGAAATGCCATACTGTTTAAATACAAGGCAAAACTCTAAACAGGAAGATCTTTGTTGACTTGAGCATACTGTAAACCACTATGGAAGGGAAAAAGCATGCTGAGTGGATTTTAATGACAAGTATAATCCTTCCCAGTTTGGAGTTTTCAAATCCATTTATAATTTTTAATGCATACATTTGAATTGGGGTAAGATGCTTAACCTATTTAATACAGATTGAAAAGAGGTAAGTTATATGACATTCTTAGAATCAAGCAATGAATCTTTAATAGAAATGAAAATAACACTATTTTGCAGTAAACAAAATGCTTAAAAGCAATCATATATGAGGAAAACCAGTATAGTTTAGTCACAAAGCTTTTCTGTTAGAATACAGTTGGAGATAATGTGACCTGAACTTGTCGGTAAAAATGTTTTGCTCAAAGATGAGACAAGAGCTGTGATTAAAACTCAAAGTGTTTTAAAAATGTGCCTTCTGACATTTTTGCATCCCCTTTTAACTAGGGTTTTATATGATGGGAAAGAAAGAGTAAAGCAAGGCTGTGAAATCATTCAGACCACCCCGTATGGGCGGCCTGCCAACATCAGTGGCAGTGCCTCGTCACAGCGGGTGTACATCACCTACCGCAGGGCCTCTGAGAACATGACCCAGAACACCCTGGCTGTCACAGACATCTGTATCATCATACCGAGCAAAGGAGAGACCCCTCCACATACCTTCTGCAAGGTGGACAAGAATCTGAATAATAGTGTGGTAAGATTCAAAATCTGGGCTTTGAACACTTAATGCTCACAGATGTGATGTTTGTGGAGTATTTGTGGCAGTTCTTGGAGTACCTGGTGAAAAATTTTGATAAGCGCTCTCTAAAGATAAATCAAATATTGGAAGAGTTGGAGGATTGCATTCCTTTGTTCCTACTTGGAACAAAGTCTTTCTGGAAGCCTTAGAGCAAATGTTTGGGTTTTTTTAGTGCTGACTCCAGCATCTTTGGATTGGTCCTTTAGAACCTGTTGTGTACCATGTGTATAACTAGAGGTTTTACAGATGTGGCTGTTTCTGACACTGCTTTTATAGTTGTGGTGGGAATTCCATATCTAGCAACCAGTTTCTGGTTTGTTTTCCAACTCTTCCCTTCACCTACAATGCTATTTTATAAATGTTATTCTCCTCAGTAGTTTCACAAACTTCTTATTTAAAGAAAGTTGTATGTGAGTGACATTGGAAGCTGTTGACGGTAAGCATATTTAAATAATTAATATGGTTCCAAAGCCTGACCCGCTAAAATACAGAGGTTTCACAGCACTTCGATTTGCAAAACTGAATATTTTGGTGTCTTCTGGTTAAATCCGCAACCCAGTGTGCTGGCTCTTGCAGGGTCCTCAGAAGTCAGTGTGCTAGGGAGGATGCTGACTGCTCTGCAAGTAGGATCATGTGAAAAAGATCATGGGAATTGATTTGTGCTTGTTTTTAAATAAATGCCTGTAGGCATTAACCAATGAATTTTTCAGTTCTTCTAGTCCCCACATTGACTGGGTTATGGGAGTGCTGTCTTATGGAAGTTGTTACACCTTTCTCCCTTCTATAAAAGCTCTGTGTTCCCTCTATGGGTGCTGGTCTTTTCTGTTCTACAGCTTTCCCTGTTCTTTATTTTCATGTCCAGAAACTGAGAATTTAAATACTTAAAATTATCAACATTATTATTAATTATATTCTGTTATGTCCCTTTGTTATATTTCATCACTTAATCCAATAACTTCTTTTATTTTACAGTGGGGCTCAGCAGTATATTTATGTTATAAAAAGTCTGTGGCAAAAACCAACACCATATCATATAAAGCTGGTATGTAACTACTATTTAGCTTTTTTTATCTTCAATTCAGGATGTACAGGCTCATTTATAATGTGATATATTTTGTATGAAAGAATTTACACTATCTTGCCATTGTCCAAAAAGGAATCTTTCCCGAAACAATTATTTTAAAATCATGTCCAAAAAGAAGCCTTAGAACTGGGTATCATGACCACGCTGTTTTAAATTTACATTTAATTTGGAAGCTCAGCTGTATTTTGATAAGTTTCTACAAACCTGTGTGTCTCCCACCTGTGTTTTTTGTTACTGGTAACTGTCTCTTAAGGATGTGTGTGTGTGTATGCTGAAGAAAATACCACAAAAATTATTTGATGCATTTTCATGATCACTTTCTTTAAGAAACATTTTGAAGAATCCTGCAGATTTCTACACTGCCTTGAGCATCACTGGCACTAGCTATTTAAGTATTTTTGGATTGTGTATCATCTTTATTTTATTGTTTTATTTATAAGACAGAATTAGATTTGCTGTGACTGATCAAACGTGTTGCGTTTGCATTTGTTGTGTGGGGTTTTTTTTAAATCCTGATTTTGTTTGGCATACAAGTCATGAGCATGATTCACACTTAAGCTTTAATCCACTTACATCCCTTTTAGATGCTGCTCTCTGTAAACAGGAGTTCAGGACGTACTAAAAGGTGGACAGTACATCTGTAAACAAATAAAAATTTTAAAAGGCCCCGCATCTGGTGGTGACTTGCACAAAATTTTGATTCTTGGCATGAGGAGGAACCACTTCCCTTTTTGGTTACAAGTTTTTATTGCTTATTAATATTCCCCTTTCCATTAGAAAAGTGTGTAGTGATTGTGCTGTCTGATGGAGAGAAACCCTAAATCCTTTCCTGCAGTGTCCATTCTCGGTGTGTAGTCCCCTGGGCTGGCAATCAGACAGGATAGATTGCTACAGCCTCTGATGTAACTGAGGACCGACCAGTGTGCTAAAAGCCTCTGATTCAGATCTTCATGTTTTACAGCTGTGTTTAAAATTAAGTCTAAACACATTGGTCTCACACTAGCTGAATCCTCAGCTGAGGTGGATCAGCATAATTGATTTGATTCTACTGATATTAAAAAACTATCTAATATCTAACATATACATATTTTTCAGGGAACGTTTGTTGGCAAGAATTAATTGGTGTCATATTAAAAACATTGGTCTTATTTCTCAATTATTCGCATAATCTTTTTTTATACTAGCTTTAAAATCTTTGCTCATACTTTTGATGAACGTGGACTATTATAATAACAGGTGAGATGCACACAGCCTGAAAAGAGGAAAAGATAAATCAGTTATGAATGGTTTCTAGAATGGAAAGTAGGATTTCAGTGTAATGCTTCAGTCAGGTGATTTCTCCTTAGGCCATGGGAGCATCTGCCTGTTCCGGCTATTCCTGTGCCTGATTATTTACACCTTCACTGATCTTCTGAAGTTACTGTGTGCTCACATATGAATTTTCTGACAATTACTTTATGGAATGAGCTATTACAAACCTGTTTCTGCTGGCTTTTCTATAACTGCCTCTTTGCACATTCTATTTATAGGTTTAATATGCAGATATCCCGAGGAAGATTATGAATCATTCCCATTACCGGAATCTGTGCCTCTTTTTTGTCTCCCTATGGGTGCAACGATTGAATGTTGGCCATCTAACAGTAAATACCCTCTGCCAGTTTTTTCTACATTTGTACTAACTGGAGCTTCTGCAGAAAAGGTATTTTGAAACCTTAAAAAAAAGTTATTAATTTAATTGAAAAAATTTGGTTGTTTATCTGTTCAGGATGATGATAATGAAGGTTTCCATAGATAAGCTTGAATCTGTTCTCTTGGGCTTGATTCCAAGACTGCTTTGAAGAGTGGCTTGCAGTAGTTTCGGTGCTGAACTGCTGATAATAAACCTGTGCTCCTTTGCTTTCCTGTTAGCCTGTGAAGCTGGAGAGCTGTAAAATTGGACTGCGTATACATGCAAGTAATGCTATTTTTATTGCAAGCATGGAAACGACCTTGCATGTACATACTTGTTCTAAAAAGTAAATTGGATGTCAGGGGATATGGCTTCGAGTTGTGTATAAAGGATTCCTAAAATAGCTCTAAAGGCAATTGGAGGAGCAATTGACTGGAGTTGTGCTCTTTATCATCATTATTTTTCTCTCAAATAAATAACTTTCTAAATTACTCTTCCTCCTATGACATTAAGTGTTTTAAATAAATAATAGAAAGTCTGGATTTTCACAGCCTTAAGAATATCCTGGAATGGAATGCTTCAAAAGATGATGCATTAATGTATCTTTTCAAACAGTAACACAGACTTGATTTTCTGTGTGTTTGGGGTTTCTTAGATTGCTTTGAAGATCAAGGCAAAATTATTGACTTCAAATCCATGATGTGTTTTTAGGTATATGGTGCTGCTATTCAGTTTTATGAACTGTATCCTGAAGAGAACCTCACAGAGAAACAAAAATCTCAGCTGGGATTAGCAGCTGCTGTCGAGGGAAAAGATGCGTGCAGAACAGTGCAGACGAATAAATGCATCTGTCTGCTCTCTCACTGGCCTTTCTTTGATGCTTTCAAGAAGTTTCTTACCTTTCTGTATCGTTACTCCATTTCTGGGCCACATGTCCTTCCCATTGAGAAGTAAGTAATTTCCAAAATTCATAACAGTAATTTCAGTTGATAAGAGGGGTTTTTTTTGTTCTGAATTTCCTGTAATATCCTTTTTACTTGAGTCATCAAACATTAAATAAAATGGCTGCACTTCTCTCCTCTGATAAACGTATCTTTAGCTACTTCCTGAAAAAGTCTAGATTTTTATTTGTGATTTAAGTGCCTGCAAAGGTCTCTGAAAGCTGTTTTAATTAGCTTTGCACCCTTTAGCCATTGTGATTAGAAAGAGCAATATTATAAATCCTTTCTTAATCTTGGACACATCAGGTTAGGAGAATTAAATGTGTAGATTTGCATTTTTTTCAAATGCCTGTTTGCAGTGTAGTGAGAGATGATAAAGCAGATCGAATATTTTGCACTAGTAATTATCTTCTATTTGTGATAAATAAACTTAATTTCTTTCTCACATAAAGGATTTCACATTATAAAATGCTGGGGAAATCCTTACACCAAGAAATGGTCGATACCTGTAATTTATACGTAATGCCATGTAACATTTCTAGGATAATGTAATGTTTTAATGCAACAGATTTCAAATACAATATTTACTTCTATTACACATCAGTGTTTTCTCTGCTTCAACTTAAATACTAACTTTTAGGAGACTTCAACTTTGTGGATTAAGTATTTCTTGTGATTGTTTATCCCCTTCATTATTCCACTTCCCATCACTGTACTTATTTGAAGATTCTGACTGTGTAAACTTCCAATGATGAAAACATATATATTTTTTTTTAATAAGCTGAGGGGTTTGGTGTTTTGGGAATGAATAAAATAAGTAAATATGAGAAATGCTTATCAGTTTGGATTTTATGGATTTATTCTAATTTCTCTGATTTGTAAACTGGTCGGTTTACTGTGGATAACTTAAATACAGGATTCTAGTGTAGTATCCAGCCTACTTCCTTTGGCTATTTTAATGATGATGAAGGTTGTTTGCGCCATACACGTATTTGAACATTTTCAGTCAGCCCAGCTGCTGCAAACAGTAACCTTCCTTTGTTGTGTGACGTGTTCCATATTTTGGCCACTATCTGCATACACTGGTAATAAAGAAAAACCCAAATCAGTGCTTATTTGTGGGTTTTTCTTAATTTCTTCAAAATGTAGCTGCCTGTGTCATAATATTGATAACATTTGTAGAAATCCTGGTAAAACATGTGCTGTAGGAAGGAGTTTAGGATGGAATACTTGTTTCTCGTGAGTTTTTACTGACCCCATGTAGCTTCTTTTAATGTGAAAGTGTCTATTGTGTAGAACTACACTTTTAGAACTTGTGTAAGTTTAATCAATTCATAAAACTGAGAACTTTGTCAAATTCTAAAAACATTTTTCTGCATTTGTAGTATGTGGAAAAACTTTAATGTTTTTCATCAGCAATCTTATATAATATTTTGTATTTAGAACTGAAGAAAATGGATGAGCTTAGTGATTCTCCTTGATATGCAGCCATAAATATTTTTTTGCAAATAACCAGTTCTAGTCTCTGAGGTTTAGTGCTATTTCAAACTCTCTCAGAAGCAGGATTTTAAAATGGGACTGTGGTGCTCAGGCATAAATATTTCTACTATACAAATGGAAAAAAAACTCCTTGTAATTTTTCAATCTCACAAACCAAGTTTGTATTCTGAAAGAGAATCTGCCCTCCCATTTTCTTGTGACCAGTAGAAAAATAGGTTTTCAAGGTCAGAATATCCCAATAGGATTTAGGTGCTGGGATTTTTTGCTCTGTTTTCTGAATAAGTATGTGCCATTTTTATATCATAATTTCTCTTACTGTCAAAAATTTTGTCTTGAGGTAAAGTAGTTTAAGCGTAGTTTCTACTAAATCAGTATTTTTCTTTTCCTCTAGACACATTTCCCATTTCATGCATAAAGTACCTTTTCCATCCCCTCAGAGGCCAAGAATTCTAGTTCAGGTAAGTGTAATTTTCTTTAATAACTGTGTCTAAGTTGAAGATAAAGCAGGTTAATAAATGGAAAATGTAATTTTTGTGCTCAAATTATTTTTGTTGAGGATTTTTTCCTAAATTCGTACACGTAATGTGAGAAATCTGTAAAATTCTGTTTCCAGTTTAGTTAATGACCTTAGTGAGTTATTACAAGAAGCTGTTTAGTGAGCTTAGAACTTAATTTTTTTTCAGAGTATATGGAAATTAATGAAAAACGACTGCAAGTCAGCATCTGGTCTGACTTTTGCACTGTTTGCTTTTGAACTGTTTTCTTCTTGCTACTGTATGAAGGCTGAGTGTAAAATAAATAAATAAAACTAAAAGCAGATGTGAAATGTATATCTGTGATTGCCCCTCTTCCCAAAGGGCTCTGTGCTCTCCTCTCCCTGATGGACGGCTCTCAGTGAGAACTGCAAGAGCCACCCCCAGTAACAGCCCCTTTATCAAACCTGGGCCTTGCTCTGTCCTCCCTGCAGGAGTGTGTGGGAGCGAAATAATTACGAGATTTGCTACCCATTCTTTGAAATTTCAGCCGTGTCACCATTGGTGGGAGAGGAAAAATCCTGGTCTCGAAGACTCTGAAGTGTTATTAAATCTTTTTATTTCCTCCTAAAGAGGCAAAATAGGTAGAGACGTGTTAAAATTTGTATTGCAGAGAAAAGAGAGCTCTCTTGCAGTCGTAGTATTCTACCAATCGTGGTTTTGATAAAATACTTACAAAATGATGCTATTCTCTGTTATTACTTCTATAGTGTAAAATATGGAGAGCCCTGTGCAGTTCTGAGCCTTAATTGTGTAGCCCATATGGTAGTGAAGTCTTTCAGAGCAGATACAATCCTGGGTTATGTCTTTATAGCATGTACTGAATATTGAAGATCCTCTTTAGTGTATTCTAAAGGAGTGATATTTATTACAGTTACTGAAAAGGGATTAGGGAACAGTTATACTGAAACTGTATCTGGCACTTCTATCCCTTTTCTTATGATTTTAAACTTCATTTCAAAACCCAGCATTTTTACATCTTGTTTTAGGTTTTTTGTATTCAAATTCAATAAAATACTTGTGCTGAGAAACACTAAACACCTATTTACAGAGATTGTAATTGAGTTCAGAGAAAATAATTTAATATTTTTAGTCTGCAATTTTAGGGAATTTCGTCGAAGTATGTACAGGTTTATATCCTAGAACAAAGTCTGAAGATCTAGATATAGGTGATGTGAAAATTATGTCTGTTATACCTTATTTTCAAAATGTTTTCTGCATTAAATTAGTACAACTTTAGGAGCTGATAGTACAGATGGAGAAAACACTGCTTTTACAGTAGGCAGTGGTAATTGAGTTCTTTGAAAAAATTCTTCCTTCGAGCTTCTTCCAGGAACCTAAGTTGTGTTTGAAACTGCACTGAGTAAAATCACAGGTGATTGTACCTAAGACTTTGCCTCAACGTTAGTGTAGGAAATGGCTGTATTGAAAATAGCAAGCTTTTAGGATTCCATTTCTCTCTGAAGCCTGTTAATGGAAAATGTGGTAGTCTTTTGCTAAGCAATTAAACTTTTAGCTTTCAAAGAAATTAGAGCCATTAGTAAAACACTCTGGAATGTTCCTGTTTGCCAGCTTCCAGCTGCCGTTGTTGAGAGGTTCCTTCTGACCTGAGATCTGCTGGACTCTGTTCTGTGTCCTACATCCCCTTATTGCACAGAGGTTGCTGTGCTAATGTATCGCAACCTGCAAACTTCAAGAGCATGTGGAGTAATGTTTCTCCCTCTGGGGACTGGGGGTAATAAGTGCCCCTTCTGCCTGAGGGAGATGTGCTCCATGAATAGATGTTTAATTGTGTTTATGTGCTTTTGCTGAAACACAGAAGTCAGAGGACATCAGGCTGATGCTTCCTTTCAGAGGGTAGTTTATGAAGGTTTGCCTCAGGCTGAAAAAATGAGTCCTCTGAATTCTTCCACTGAACAAGCTAATGGTGCTGGTGGTCCCAAGGTGATTTACTTGACAAATCCAGTGTGTGGTGTGGCCATCCTCATTTGTCAGGGAAGTGGGATGTGAAACATGCAGGGAAACAGCATTACTCCTTAATTCCCTGGGTTTGATGGGTCTCCAGACACAGCATTAGATGACTTTGTGCTTCTAAGTCATCAGTCATGTCTTCTGGCTTCTATTACCTGGTCACCTGCAGTGGGTCTAAGGTGAAACACACTCAAAACTGAAGTGCTACTAAAAATGGTCTGAACTTGCAGGTTAGTTGTAAAAGTTGCTGTGACTGAGTTACTACTGCTATTATACAATAGAAAATGCAAGCAGGATTAAGCCAACTGGTATCTTGTTACCCTGGATTTACTATGGCTGAAAACACCAGCTGAGCTTTGATAAACTGATTGTGTATTGCTATTCTTGTACTGACAGGAGTCTTCCTATTCATGCTGAATATGTGAATGATTTGCTCAATGCCATGTCACTGTAAGAAAGAAATGTGCTGTAATAGGTTCTTCTCCGTGCATCTTCAACTAATGCAAATTTTAAAGATTCTATCAGAGCTGAGCAGTTTCTACCAGCCAAGAGCCTAATTCTCATATGTCTTCTGAAGAAAATATGGCTTTACATTATGACCTGCCATCTCTCCCCTTCATGAATTTTTATCCCTCTCTTTACCCCTAAATCCAGAAAGAATTCCCCCCAGCCCCTGAAAGCTGTGTATGAACTATGGGTCCTCACAGCCCTTAAAGTACAGAAAGCTTCGTTTTTCAGCAGTTAATATATTCAAATTTTTGCAACATTAGCTAGTTTCAAGTCCTCTTTATGAATATGCAATATATTCAGTTCTGGCCAAGCGAAAGGAAGATCGTGCTTTGCCCAGTTTTTACTAGAACATCCTGATGCATATCATTGCACAGCACTTCTTACAGTGCTTATACAACTTACACTTCTTATACAACTGGGGTATACAAGATTCAGCTTCATTTGAATTATTTTTAAGTGTTCTTTGTTATAGTTGTGTAATTTCTAACAAGTATTTCCAAAGTTCCAAATAAAAATACTGTATTTTAAAATCTTTTCTCAGCTATCTCCACATGATAACCTGATTCTTAGTCAGCCTGTGTCATCGCCACTCCCACTGAGGCAAGTAACAGTATCTTGTTCATTGTGAGATGTGTTTTGATTTATGTTGTGGAAAAGATTTGGTATTTTGAGTTGCAGTTGTATAATTAACTTACCTTGTCTGGTGGCTTTGGAAGCTGGAGGATCTGAAGTTTATTTATATGATTAGACCTGCACCCTCACAAGGATACACACTTAATTAACAATGTATTTGGGGTTTTTTAAAATAATTTTAGTGGTTCTTGAGGAAGAATATAGGTTATTAGATCCCCTTTCTAGGAGTTGATACCTGGGCTCCCAGAGTAGTTCAGTTTTTTGTTTTGGAAGGGAGTTGAAGGAGTTCGGTCGCTGTCTTAATTTCCATGTCTCTGTGCAGGAGACTGATGAAAGAAACATATGTTGTCTCCCTGTAAATTGCTTCTCAAAAAGAAAAATTGTCATGCTTGTGTTCTGAAAATAGTCTAGACTGAGTGAAGTCTCAAAGAATCATGGTTACTGTTGGGAAGTAACCATTCCTCACTGGACAGTGAAGCGTGCCAAGTATTCTACCAAGTAATCTTCTCCAAAAGAAAGATTTGCAGATTTCTATTTATTTTATTTTTGAACACTTCTTTTCTTTATTGTCTCTTGTAACTCACTGGTGTGTTTATGTCCTGTAACAGTGGTGGCAAGTTTTCTACACTACTTCAGAATTTAGGACCTGAAAATGCAGTAACTCTGCTGGTGTTTGCTGTGACAGAACATAAAATCCTCATCCACTCATTGCGACCTTCTGTCCTCACAAGTGTGACAGAGGCATTGGTCTCTGTAAGTACCAGCTTTTAGTCATACACCTGTGAAAGGAATAAAAGAATTCTTCTCAGATAAAATCTAAAATTAATAGTAGTGCTGTTAGGCTTAAAGGTTACTTAAAATAAGAATTGAAGATCACTAGAGAGAAAAATTGCTGTTGCTGATGATACCCTATGAAGACAGAAGAGAGAGTAACTGTTGCTTATTCTTTGTGTGTAAATATTGTAAATATGTGTTTGATTATCACAGTGCACTAAAGAGTTCCTGATTTTCCCAACTATCATTGTATCTATTCCTGTGGAATTTTAAATGCATGATTTTCCCTGCCTGTCATCACTAAGCACTGTTTGCTGCCTCTACTACGTGCAGTCTGTGATTCTGAAGAGTTTTTTTCTACAAACTGAATTTTGGAGAAATTAGTGCAGTTTTTAATTAATAATCTACATCTAGATTTTCAGTAATAACTATCTGCCATGTTAAATAATTCTCAAGTTAGTGAAGTGTGGTTTATTCTTTCATAGACTGACTGTACTGCGCATGTTTAACCTGTGTTTTTGTCTCTGCATGTTTTCCAAGATGATATTTCCTTTCCACTGGCCTTGCCCATACATTCCTCTCTGTCCCTTGGCACTGGCAGATGTGTTGAGTGCCCCGTGCCCGTTCATAGTGGGAATTGATTCCAGATACTTTGATCTCTATGACCCCCCACCTGATGTCAGCTGTGTTGACCTGGATACCAACACAATTTCTCAGTAAGTATTTATCTATTTTTCTTCTTTGTTAATTTTTTTTTGCTTCCTATTTTCAAAGGGAAAACCTGGCTTTTTGGCAAAAATGGGGCACTGGTTGGATGGCTCTGATCAGATCTCCACACAGTAAATAAAATTTGACTTTGTTAGTTGGTTTGCAATCCTTCTCAGTCCAGTTTTAATGGAGTGAAACTTCTTTCTTGGGTGGGAGGGAACATCCTCTGAATGCATTCCAGTGTATACTTATACTTTTTTTTTTCCTTTCCAGAACTGGAGACAAGAAGGCTATTGCATGGAAGATCTTACCAAAGAAACCTTGTAAAAATCTGATGAACACTTTAAATACTTTATATCAGCAACTGGCAGAATGTGAGTGGGAAAGCGCGTAGTAAGATTTACACCGGGCACAGTGTGCCACAAAAACAGATAAATGTGGCTAATTAAATATGTTCCAAAGTTATCAGTTCTACTAAACATTAATTTTTACAGAATGGGAAAATCTGTGCTCTAAGTCCAGAGATTAGAGAAACTATGTGGGGACTTTTGGGACAGAGGAGCCTTCATAGATATGTATGAAGGCAGTATTTAATAGATATCCCTTCCTATTAATGCTAGCCTCATACCAAAACAAAACCTCAGAGCTTCTATGAGAAGGGAATAGTAAAGCAAAATGAAGAGTAGGCCAGGATCTAATAAAGTGGCTTTTTATTTTCATCTTCAAGGTCTGCTCAAAGTTTGCTGAGGTCTCGGCAATTAAAATTGAAATAACTTTGACACTCAAGCTGATAGTACCTCACCTAAAAATTTAAGATGGAAATAACAAGTGTTTTGTAAACATTAGGGGTTTAAATGTAAGGCATGATTACTGGACATCTCTAAGTAAAAAATTGGTTGTTGATAGAATCCTCAAATATTGCAGAGCAAGGTATATTGAACCTTGATGTGAGAAGCAGAAAAATGGATGGGGTGGTTTTAGTGAAATTCATTATAACAAAGCACCTTTTTTTTTTTAAAGGCTTGTTACACATTCCTGACTATTGAGGTCACAAGAATGTGTCTTGATTAGAATGTACAGAAAGAGAGGTTTGTTGGGATGTGCTGCACAAAGAAGTGTATAGCTGATGAAAATTATCTGATTCTTCAGAATTTTGATATATTTTACTGTGAGGGCTTTTTTAGAAAAAATTCTAAACCTTATGTTCTGTATGTAAAAATAGAGTGGTAGTGATGTTAAATCTTATTACAGAGTAGGTTGCTTAAAAATGATATTGAGGTAAGGTTGGCTATAATTATATTATGTGGAAAGACAGTGATGAAACCATCCTTTCACTTTCCTGAGACATTATTAGAATGTTACCAAACTCTATGTGTAGCAGTGAAGTCTTAGTCTTAGCTGAAATTCTGATAGCTTTAAAATGTTGATACAAGTGCCTAATTAAAGAATACAGGTTTTGCTAGATCTTAAAGAAAAAAAAAAAAAGCCAGCTTTTTTTCTGTAGCAGCATTTTGCAGTGTTGTCTTTTAATGGCTCCACTTTGCCTCTAAGTGGTATTTTTCTGTGTATGTGGGTGCTTAATGTGAATTGTCTGCTTTTTGGGAGCACTTTGAAATGAAAGGCACAATCAAAAAAAATACATCCCATCCATGTGTTTGTCCTGAAAACGTGCTTCTTTAGTCAGCTCTTGTCTAAATTTTCACATGGTTTTACAAACAGCTTTGTCTGAGGGCTTTTTAAAGCTCTGTCCATACTGGTTCTCTCTTGCTGTAGTAACATGTGCTGCCAAGGCCAGTGCATCTTGCTTTTGGTGTTATCCACAGATACGTGAGGTACAGAAAGTCAAGCTGAATCTGTTGTCACATGTCATGATTGAATCTCTGTATATTTTAATCTATTCCAAATGTAATGGAGTTCAGTAATCACTGAGTCTAGGAAGATAAAGAGAGTATTTTTGACCAATATTGAGGGGGGGAAAAAGTAAAACACTATAATGTTGTTTTGTTCACAGTGCAACAGCGACCAAGAGAAGATGCGTTAATGGAATTGGCAATGAATGATTATGATTTTAATTCTGGAAAGAAATTGCATCTCTTAGATTTGGAGATCCAGGAAGCATTTCTCTGTTTCATGGCTTCAATCCTAAAAGGTTACAGGTCTTATCTCAGGCCAATAACAGAGGCACCCTCTGAAACAGCCACAGATGCAAGTTCTCTGTTTGAACTACAAGGTGAGAAGTTACAAACTTGTTTTGTGTGTATTAATTTATAATTTTTTATTCTCTCTTATCTACAGAATAAAAACATTGTGTGTTAGTATTGTAAATGATGGAGGAAATGTAAGTGCAAACAAAATTGCTCAGTAGTGGCAAAGATTGCAGAAAGTTTTTTGCACATAAGTAGAACCTACAATGAGTTCTGGTGAGGGCTTTTCCATTCTAGGCATTCTGACAATGCTGCTGATTGCACTTTGCAGGGTTCCTCAAAAGCAGAGACCGTTCCCATCAGAAGTTCTACACCCTGATGACCAAAACCCAGATGTTCATTCGCTTCATTGAGGAATGTTCCTTTGTCAGTGACAAGGATGCCAGCCTTGCCTTCTTTGATGACTGTGTGGATAAAGTAAGCAAGTCTTGGTGTGCATACAGTGTTGAACTTCTGCTGTTGTCCACCTTATCTGATAAAGTACAACCAGAATGTATCTGAAATGCAAGTTTGTTTTTACTTTCCTGTTTTCTCATCATTGTAGCCTTCCATTTTCCTTTTTTGTAGAGCTTCATTCAATTTTTTGCTTCAAATTCGTGAATGTAAATAAAACATAATGAGAATAAATTAGAGGTCCTAATTTTCACATGTATGAAAACTTCTGAAGTACTGGTCTGTCGTCAGAAGTGCAAGAAGGAGGACTGAACCGAAACCCAGAATCTTATATCCCTATTTCTATGAATATTATAAGAAATTCCACACCTGTTTGTTATTGGCTACCTGTACCACTCTATTCTGGGACACTGCTGTTGAAGCAGGGTGCAGTTGTCAGGGATTTCCTGGAAAGTAGGTCACCTGCTGTTTGTTCCATGGGAATTAATACTGAAGACTGATAACTGCTGTTTACAGTTCCTATTTATGTCTGGTTTTCCCAGCCAGATGAGCTAAAAGGAGCTGTTTTGAGAAGAAATCTGAAAACAGTGAAGTTTGAGAGAAATACAAAAGCATGGTGTAATGATATTTAATGCTCTCTATAGCTTTTGCTGGTCTCGATATTTTAGTAGTAGCAGCTCTCAAAACTCTGCTTTCCAGTTCTATAGCATGACCTGCAGGTATTCATGTGTTGTAAATTGAGTTAATTACAGACATTTCTGTAATGTTGAGTCAATCCTATAGCTCTGTTAGAAACCCTTCAACACGTAGTGCTTGCTTTGCCATGTGCCAGTTTGTGCATAAAGCAGGAGCTCTCCTAGACAGAAATAGACCCCAGTGACTGAACTGCTGAGGAAACTGCTGGTTTCCTTTGTGCTGCAGTTTAGTTCTCTGGCTGATGTTAAATAGGATGTTTATTCAGAATGCAATGACTGTGTAAGTGTCAAATTCTATCTGTTACATTTCATTTTATAAAATGGTTTATGAGGGTGCTGAAGTTGATGCCCTAAGCTAAAGTTATTTTGTCTGGGAACTCAGACATCTCTTTCAAACAGCTCATGCTTAGGTTGCTGATGTCACTGTGAGACTGCACATAATCTGTGGAGCTGTTGGAGCTTTCACCTTTTAGAAAAGGTTAAGTAGCCATTTATACAGCTGAAACAGAGACTTGTCTGTTCTAGTGCCAGGTATTTTGCTGCTTGATGCCCTGGACAGCTTCTTTCCACTATAAAAAATGCTCATGACAGTTCGACAAGAATAAATTTTCCAGAATGCACTTACACTTCTCCAACTTCCATTCCTGGCAGTGAGGATTTTATTCAGGTTTATTAATGGGACAGCTACTTCTGTGCCAGGGCTAAGTATGGGGAAACTGAGGCACTGGCATTGCTATGTTTTTAGGATTTGCCATGGCTTTAGAATTGCTTGTGAAACTGGATATTCACTGACATGAGTGAGCAGGTTCCTGGGTAGGATTTCATTGAACAATGATATACTTGCCTCATCTTTTCTTTCCTGCTTCTCCTTCCTCGTTTCTCTTTATTTCTGATACTGTTCCTGCCAGTAACATACAGAGTCAAAATATTGAAGTATACCAAGGACTGCTGTACCAACTAGAGCTGTAGCCAAGACCAGATATCAAAACTGAATTGTTCCAATAAAGCCAATATTAATATTTTAATCTTTTATAAGGTGAACCAGTACCTGACAGGGTATGTATGAAAGAGTGATGTCATGAGTTGAAAGGTGCTTTCTTATGGGTAGTTACAGACTACTGGCTTGAGACAAATTTTATGTACTGTGAAATTAGTTATCTATAAAATATCAATGAAGCCCTGCCTTGAATAATTTGTAAGAATAGTTTAAGCTGAAGAGTAATCTCTTCTATGTTCTTTGGTCCTAGACAGCAGCAGCAGATTGTAATTGATTACCCATTTTGTCAACTGAAAGATACAGTATAATTGTCTCACAAGTTTTCATTTTTCCAGGAATTCAAAAATTACCTCAATTCGACACACATTTAAGCTACTGGCTTTATTATATTTCACTGGTAGAACTTGTAGCTGTGGGGTTTTTACGTCCTTAGAAGTATTTAAATTGCAAGTAAGGTTTCGTTTACTGCTGCTTCTCAGGAGCCATATGTTCTTGCTACTTGGCTGGTTCAATTTGCTAATGCTTTCCATCTGTCTCATGCAGCAAAATGTGTAATTAAGGACACCTCTTTGTATGTTTATCAAACTTTAAATATTCAAGAATTTTACTGAAACTACTTGATATATTTGCACCTCACTGGAGGGAGAGAACTGTGGAATATGCTTATTTTATACATTAACTCTCTGTTGCCAAACTCTTAATGCATGAAAAACATGCATTCTTGGGTTCCACAGGTTGCTTATTCCTTTCCTTGAAGTATTCTACCATTTGGCTGTCATTTGGTTGCCATTTAAACCATTTAAGTAATTTAAATTAGAAAAACAAAGCTATGCCTGTCCGCCTTTAACTTCAGTCAGATCACACATTTATGTTCTATTCTCTTGGAGTGCATGGGTATTTCTGCAGTCTCTGCAAACTATCAAGACATTAAGTGCTGTGTAAGTGACTGCAATTGTGGATGGTGCTGGTAGTACCTTCACTATGCAACAGACAATTTGATAAAGCTTGGTATTGTTTTCAGTGGTTAAAAGAGGGGGAAATAGCTCTTATTTTTATATTCAAAAATAAATTTCAAGTTACCGCTGCAGTTGGAAGCATAGTTCTAGAAATGGTTGTATTCAGTAGGATTAATCTCTTCATACTGATGCCTTATCCTGGTCTTAAAATTAAAGAGAGCTGAACACAGTTAAGAGGGAAAAGGGTTTTTACCTCGGTATTTATTTAAGGATCCTTAGGTGCGATGAAATGCACCCTGAAGTCCCCACCAAAGAAAACGGCCACGCACGGTGTGATGTGTGTGCAATTATAGGCCCTGCAACAATTAGCATATCTGTCAAAGATTCCCCAATGAGAGACTTGGGTGAGACCCCTCATCGAGGAACCTTCCCCTTGGATGGGCCTATCTTTGTTTACAGAATGTGTTCTGGAGAGGACCTTCCTTTCTGGGGTTTTTAGAATGTTTAGTCTCTAAGCTTAAGAGGATACTAGGTCTAAGAGGAGTTATCAAACTTAAAGAATTATAACTATGGAGGTTAAAAGCACTAAGAATACATAAAAGCTATATAAAAGAGTGTATAAAAGGGGTATAAAAGAAAAGCAAAAAATCATCATGGCATCAATACTACTTAGAATATTTACCTGAAAGCAGACAATTCAGACTATACCATTGAACACTGATTACTGGGTTGGGGTAGAATTCACAAAACCGATGCAACAGTTATTATTGTCATAACTTTGCTAGGTGTCCTTGCTTTTAAGATGCTGTTCTTTGATGCTGGTGCAGCCTTTGTCCTATTGATCATACAGCTGTGAACAGCAGAAAATACAATGCTCCTGGTAACTACTTTTTCTTTTAACTTCCTTCTCCAGGTAGATATGGACAAAACTGGGGAAACACGACTTATAGAGCTGGATGAGTCCTACAAGAGTGAGCACACAGTTTTCATAACACCACCTGAGATCCCTCATCTGCCAAATGGGGAAGAGCACCCTCTACAATACAGGTAGCCTAAGGACACAGCAGGATGCCAGCCAAGATCCTAACACCTGCCCTTGTAGAGTTTAATTTCTAGGTTCTTGTGAGAGTCGGGAAGTAGAGATTTTTCCTATCCCTTTATGTTGCTCAAGTGAAATGCGTGTGTAAAATGGCTGACGTGCCGGTTCTTTTGAAGCTTTAATTTTGTGTGTATACACACAGAAGCAATAATACATAATAAAGCTGGCAGTGATCACATTACATTGTGCTGGCTGTTGACACCTTTTAAGCTTAAAGTGGAAATTAATGGACCCAGTCTGTTGACCTGCTGCTGTTACTGATAATGATACAAACTGCAGATATTCTTTGGAAAGAGAGTACCTGTCAAAGAATCACTGAAAGCTAGTATTACTAATTTAGTAATTACATCAGATGAGTTTGTTGGTTTCTTCATTAATTCTGAGAAATATTTTTATATCTAATCTGATTTAATCTTTTAGATCGTTCAATATTGTTCCTATTGATTTTCATAAACCTCAGTCATGTGATGCTCACTAGGGACTAAGCCACACAGATTATTTTCTTTTATTAAATAGAATCAATACTAATGCATTTGACACATTAATTAAAGAAAATACTGTGACAGTAAATACATTTATCAATTTAAGTTGCTTACACTGAATATCAGGTTAAGAGGCTGTTTGTGCAGGCGTATGAAACCATGCTGAGGGATTAGTGAACCACTTTGTCAGCAGTGTCTTTAAAGGTTTACTTTTGTGTTTATTTCCTGGGAAGCCTCTGGTGCAGGTGTGTAGTTGATTTCCTTTGCCATTATGTGACGTGTTTGCTTTGGAGCTGACTTACCAGAACTGATACATTTCTCTTACAGCTATAATGGATTTCCAGTATTAAAGCTAGAATTGTTTGAACGACCTGAAGGATTTCTCACAGCACCAAATAACAAACTGTCCTCAAAAGCCAGTAGCCCCAACAGCCCATCACCAATGTTCAGAAGAACTAAACAGGTACTTGCAGGTGTTCTTGGAGTGTGAGGTGCTTTGGAAGGGGACAGCTTGAGTTTGACTGTAAAGCAGTCTGATGGTTCTTCAGTTCTTCACTGACCTGGTGACTGTAGGGTCACTGTGTTAATTGTTCTCTGGTTGTGCTTCTTGCCTGCACCATATCCTACAAGGGCCCCTGTACAGGTTGTTACTTGCTGTGCTGTCCCTGTCTCTTCCCCTTTCTTCACACTCTTCTCCATGAGTTTTCCAAATCCGCTTCTTGATTGCTTTTAACTGTCCAGGGCTTTGAGGGACTCTAACTTCAAAGTAATAGAGATTTAAAGAAATTCAAGGTTTTAGCACTGGAATATTGCACAGTGACTGTTTTTGGTGTAACTCCCACTGCTTTTATATTCCTTCCCACTTTATTGTATTGTTAATATTACTGTTACAGTTTCCATAGATATAATGGTACATGTTCAGTTTTTAACATGTAAACATCACACACATTTTTGTGTGATGTAGATGTAAACACACACAAATAATCTCCATGTTTCTTTCCAGGAAATCAAATCTGCCCACAAAATTGCTAAGAAGTACTCCTCCATCCCCCAGATGTGGTCCAGGTGTTTGCTCCGTCACTGCTACGGCCTTTGGTTCATCTGCCTCCCTGCCTATGTGAAAGTCTGCCACTCCAAAGTCAGGGCTCTGAGAACTGCCTATGATGTGTTACAGAAAATGCACACCAAAAAAATAGATCCACCCGATGAGGTAAAATACCCTAAATTCCAGAAGGAGTGTGTGGGTTTGAGGGTGGAGCAGGTGTTGGGAGCCCAGGGCTCACTGGTGTGTGTGTTTGCAGGTGTGCTACAGAGTCCTCATGCAGCTGTGTGGGCAGTATGGGCAGCCCGTGCTGGCAGTCAGGGTGCTCTTTGAAATGCAGAAGGCTGGCATCGACCCCAATGCCATCACCTATGGCTACTACAACAAGGTGAGTGTGTTTTAAAGAGGATGCAGGGGGGCAAAAATGCATTTTGTCCAGGCAAATAGAAGGGAGAAAAATAACAAAGCAGTTCAGGTGTAATTCTGTAATTTCTTGTAAGTTGAAGAACCACAAGACAGAATCATTTTGTGGGTTTTTGTTTTGTAGGTTTAGAAATCTACTGTATTACTGCCAATGTTACTCAGTTTGAAATTTAAGCTACTGTTTTCACACTTGACTGTTCCTGAAGATGACTTTACTTAATTTTGATATTTCCAAAATAGGCTGTTTTGGAAAGCACCTGGCCTTCAAGCAATCGAGGTGGCTATTTCCTCTGGATGAAAATACGAAATGTTGTCTTAGGAATAGCACAGTTTAAAAAAGCATTGAAAAAGCTACCTGCAAGCACTGCACATACATCTGTTCCTGGTATAGTATTCACATCTTAATATTTTTTTTTATTTTCATGCTGATGAGAATTATTTGAAAAACCTTTCTTTTGTGAGTTCAATAAAACTGTTTTAGAAAAAAACCCAGTAGTTCCTGCATAATTGCTAAAAAACAGGTTTTTTTCTTGCCTTTGAATCTGAAATAGTCTGCTATTCGTTTGTTCTATCAGCTATTCACAAGACAAATGGAGACAAAATATGAACCTGAAATTTGTGATTATCCTGGTTCATCCAATAACCAATCTTACAACTGGCAGAAACTTTTGTCCAGCCTTGCCTCTTTTTATTTTCCCCATTTTTTTAATGTTATCTAAGAGGCAACTAGAACAAGTCCTTGAGTTTGCAGTACTGATTGCAGGTTCTGCATACCACCTGCAATGATCACGTTTGTTTTTACCTAGAATATAAGTAAAACATCTGAGGCTGTAAATTTTGGGGTTTCTTTCTTTTTCTTTCCAGACTTGCATAATGTGAACATCAAATGGTCATATGGCCATGCCTGTAATTTGTATTTTTTAAAGATACTACTTCCCATGGTATTTAGAACTTCCTGGTAGTAAAGCATGATAGTACATTGTAAAGTAGCAGCAGTGTAGTTAGTTTAGTTCAAGTTGACCTTGGAAGACCTTTACAACATACTTTTATAAATGTATGTAGGTCATCTGCCTCAACTTTGAAAGCCCTTCCCACCAGGGCTGTTCTGTGATTCCAGATGTGTACAAATAAATCTTTGCCCTGACAATCAGAACAGATATGATGGCCTTATGGCTACGTTATTTCTCCTGGACCCCAGAGACTCCAGCCCTACTTTGTGGCTCTATCATTAACCTTATGGATGACCTTGAACACTTTGGCTTTATTTCTGCCTGTTCTTCATGAAGCTGAACTTCCTGATAAACCACTTTTTTGAAAGCCAGCCATGCAAAGCACTGTGCAGGAGCTTAGCAATGTTGGTTGCAACTCAGACCATGTAAACTTAGGAAGTGTAATTAGTCCTTTAGGAAATAACTGTCACTTATACAATTAATAGTATTCACTTTTGACATAATCTGATTTTTCAAGATTACTTTGCATGAAATCTCATAGTTAGAATGTGTGCTGACTCCTCAGGAAATCCAAAAAACTCTCCCATAAATTCCAGAATATTTTCTTATCTTTACCTTATCAACAAGGTTTTTACCCTGTCTGTAGCTGTTCAGTGCAGCATCTTTAGGGGAAAGAGGGAAAACTTTCAATTATGTTGGACCTTCTTGATCCTGGAGTATATTAATTACACCTGAGCAGTGTTTTGGCTTGAGAATGACCAGATAAGTGGCTTGAATGTTTGCAGGGGTTTTTGGGGTGACATTGGTTATTTTTATTTTAATCTAATTTTGCAGACAAACTCATGGTTGCTACTGCATTGTTTCATTTTTTTTTTACTTTCTGGAGTAAAGCCATGAGAATCGCATGCATTAACTCTGAGAAATATATTACACTAAAATGAAATCATGTTTAGATGCCTCTTAGAGTTCTTGAAAAGATGTGACATTTTGATCAAATAAACCAGGCAACAGAATCAAAGTCGAACAGTTTTTTAGTTCAGTATTTTAAAAGAAATGTTACCCATTACCCATTTAATTTCATCCTCTAAAACATGACTTCAGTGTTTATACTATAATAAGCCAATCCTTTTTCTGTTTGTTTTGTTGGGTTTTTTTTTTTTGGTGGTAAAATGTTCACTGTTAATTGGAATGTTCTTGATAAGAGACCTTTGAATTACTGTTGATATTCAATTTATTCCACTGAACAACATCACACTATTAGACACCATAATTGTCTTTATTCTGATGTTGCCCGGCAATGATAGGGGGACTTTCAGACACTGGCAATAACACATCACTCAAAGAAGAAGCCAAGCAAGGGAAAACTTGTCTTCAAGACATCCAAGAGCAAAAGGAGGACAAGAGAGAGAGTGACTCCAGTTCTCGTATGTATCTTGTGAATACAGATATCTGGTTCATTGGGGATAAATAAGGATTTCAGCAAAAGCTAAGTGGGACAGCTGATTCCTCACAGTGAGTGTGTGTGATAATGCCAGTTTATGCCACTGCCTAAAGTTCTTTCTCTAAATGCAATTTTCTGGATGTCTAATGGTTTCGCTTTGAAAATTACAGTTCTTTTTTCTCTCCTGTTTCAAATAAGTGATAATGGTAGAATAAAGGCTTAATGATAATTATAGCCTAATGTTTTTGTCTTTTAAAAAAAATGAAATTGCCTCATAGGCATAATCTACAGAAAAGCCTTTTCTACCAGTCTGGTTTCTTTATAAATCCTGTAAGAGGAGAACAGCTGAAATTTTGCAAGTCTGAGAGGTCTAAATTACCCAGCTCCTTGGAATTCTCAAAGTTTGGGAGATGCATCAGCATGGGAAGGCTTTTTTCTTCAGGTTTTGCATCTGCTGCTCTTGATTCCCTCAACTGCAGTCGACCAGCATCAACTTCATGCAAGAACATAGATGATCAGATTATGTAGTAAAATTGTAGCAGTACTACAGATTCCCATGTATGTTCATGGAAAATAACCTTCTTAGTGACTATTCCCTTAGTAATATAGTTGTTTAAATTTTTCAGTGGGCTTTCTCCTACTATTTGAGTTAACTATCCCTTTGTCAAGTGATATAAAAGTCTGAGAAAATCTGGAATTAGATGTGTTTTTACCATGATCTTCCTTTTAGCACTAGTATTTTTTTCTTTAATTTGCTTGAAAAGTTGTCTTACTCATGATCATAAGAACATGTATGTACGATTACAGACAAGTTATTTAGGTTTAGTAAAACTTTTGAGAATGCAGAAAATGTGAATTCTGCCTAATTTATTACTTTTTACATTTGTGGCTTTCTATAATAATATGATGTGCTAAAACATTTGCAGTTTTGAAAAAAAGTTGATAATATTAAAGTTGCCTGAAATCCCTTAGAGAAGTAATTCTCTATTTTGGGTAGTCACCTGCAATGGTATTTTGTTTTCATATCTAAAAGAGTTGAATATGAATATTCATTTACTTCACTTCTCCTGTGTAGTCCTGGGGGAAATGAGATCTGTGTGAAGCTGAGCTCTTGCAAAGGCAGGAGAAAATACTCTTACACCTCTTCTATGCAGGTGAACAAGGGTGGTCTTAATCTTCACAACCGCCACATATTTTGGAATGATTTTCAGAACTTCCAGTTCCAAAAGTAATGCTGGAAGTTAAATATCCATGGTGAAAACCTCTGCCCAGGCAAATATCAGCCTGTGCATCATGGGGTGGGTGCTACTTGGTGTCACGTAATCCTGTGTGAGGTGTCCAGTAGGTAATGAGGACTTGAAATTTAAGGGGAGTTCCTTGGAGTTCTGTCCTCTTCTGTCTGCAGTGTCCGAAGTGGAGAGCACAAAAGGGAGTGGGGACTGCCTGCCTAAACTGAATTACCAGAACTCCAGGAATGACAAAGCCACTTCCAGCATCGTGCGGCTCAATGGCACTGTTGACAACACCGTGGCAGAAGGGAGCCGAGGTGAGTGGAGGGAAAATACCCATATATATATATAACTATAACTATATATATATATATATATATATATAGTTACTAATGTGCTCTAAGTAGTGTTCTTAAGTTCTGTTGCCCACTAAACTTACAGTATTTTATTGCTGTAATAGCAGTGGCTGATGAAATGTGGGGGAGGGAGTTTAGGTTGGAGTCAGCATATGCTGTGTCAGGAAGATGCATGGGAATATTCTGCATTTCCAGATTTTTTGTTGTTTGTTCTATTTTTTTGCTGCAGTTAACAGCTGCTTATAAAATACCAAAATCTTGGGGTTTTTCTCGTAATCTCCAGCAACTAATGAATTCCTTCAGGATGGAGAAGAGGTTTCTATGCAGTGGAATTAAAAAGACCCTTTCAGACATTTTCATGAGTCTTTAGTAATTTCAGATCTGGTTATTATAATACTGTCAGCTATGCTTGAAATATTGTAATATACTTTGAAGTCTGCATCTTTATGCTGTGGCAAAACAATGGAGATTTCTCTGACAATAATTCCTCTTATTGGCTCTACTTTTAATTCATTAAGTTAGAAAGTGGTGGAGTTTTTTCCATTTCCTGGATCTTGTGCTATCCTTAGCTTTGAAACCTTGTAGTAATGTATCCAAAACAGGAAAGTAAGTACAGCTGAGACTTTTCTTGATGGGGTCTCTCAAAGTGCTCTTGAGTTTTATGATTTCACTCCCTTTTAAGTGTATTATTGTCTGTCCCTTCCTAAAAGTTATGACCATGGTCAGCTCAACATTTCAACCTCTAGCACAACACAGTGAATTCCATCTCTGTGTTGTAAAATGTTTGAAAGATGAGACAAATTGTCATTCTTTTGTTCAGTTTACTTGTATAGCAACAAATCAAGCACCTTGTTCCATCTGTTTTTCAGAGAGTTCTGTAGGATTGCTGTTTACATCATCTTTTGAGGATGCCAGTGAAGCAGAAGTTATAAAAAATAAATCCTTAAGAAAGAGACATAAAAGTGCGGTGGAAGCTAACTTAAGGGAGATTCCGTGGGAAAGCAGGAACCGGAACCTGAGTGGAGATGGCTTAGTGGGACTCATGATAAACAGAATCAATCAGGAAGCAAACCCTGGAGAAATGGTTGAGAAACTGGGAGCTGATGCCAAAATTCTATCTAGTGCATTGCAGAAAAGCATAAGGCCAAAAACTCTTAATATCAGAACTTCCTCTTTAGGGTCTAAGAGAGAGAGCCTGGAGAAAGAATCCAGTGATGAAGATGCAGCTTTTGATTGCAGTTTTACAGATAAAACAGAGTCTCCTGTTATCTTTGATCTGGAAGACCTGGATGCAGAACCTGAAACACCTACAGTAGTGAAAACTTCCAGTGAAAAATCTAAAAGGTTGCAAAGAAAGAGCAGCTTTCCAGTAAAGCCAGTTGAAAAGACAGATGTTGAAACAGGATTTGATCCATTGTCTCTGCTGGTTGCTGAGACAGAGCAGCAGAAAGAGGATGAGGAGGAAGATGATGATAGAAGTGTTTCTACTCCATCTGCAAGAAGAGATTTAGCTGAAGAAATTGTCATGTATATGAATAACATGAGCAGCCCTTTGTCCAGTCGTGCCCCAAGCATTGAGTTGCAAAAACCCTTCGATGACAGAAATGCTAATAAAAGGAGCCCAACCATTATCCAGCCTTGTAGAAGGTCCAGCCTTCCCCCAAACTCCCCAAGGCCACCCAGCCTTACCAAATCCAAGAGTTACCACGCAAAAAATGAAGAAAGGCCAAGGGACAGGCTTTGGTCTTCCCCAGCTTATTCCCCAAACAGCCCAGCCAAGGAGCAGCCCCAGGACACAACCAGTGCATTGACACTTGTGTCATCGCCATCATTCAACCTGGACACGCTGTTAACTCCCAAGTTTGATGTTCTGAAAAGCAGCATGTTCTCTGCTGGAAAAGGGGTTGCAGAGAAAGCAAGCAAGTGGTACTCGAAATTCGCAATGTATGCTGCATCTGCAAAGGTAAATGTTTATTAAGAACCTATAAATTAAGGAAAAAACTTTGTAAAGGTTTAATTACTGACCCTCATGTGATGAATCCCTTGCATGACCTGTGTCATTGTAGACTATGTGCATTAAGTTGTTTTAATCATGTTTGATATACCAGAACCCTAATTTTAATGTCCTGAATAAAATTTTAGTCTAGCTTAGGTTCTCCATATATTTAGTGGGAGAACAGAAGTGTCTTGACAGAACAAAGACTGCTCTGGCTTCCCTTTTTAACCTAAAGAAGAAATATTTAAACAAAAAAATACAGGGTTTAAGTCTTTATTGCTTTTATGAGTAAGGGGAAATCTGGTTGTACTGGTTGCCAAATTAATTTAAAGCTAGTTCTGATCTGAGGTCATTTGTTAGAATGTTCTTTGCTGCTACCAATTCAAACCAAAACTACTTTTGTTCCCACTCCTTGGGAATGAAGAGATACTTGCCTTGTCTATCCTAATGTATTCTTACAGCTGCTGATAATTCTTGTAGCAATGGGGTGAAAAAGTTATAGGATTAAAATGGTTATGATTTCACTTAATTATTTTTATTAGGAGAATCTTTAAAAAGGAATCCTGGTGTAGCTGTTTAACCCAGAGTGGGACTTGCCTTGTCTTGTGTCAGTTCTGAACACAGGTCTGTGATCTTCCAAGGAGGGAGGGTCATGCCTTGAATTTACTGAGACAAAGAAGGCTGCCCCTTTTTTTCAGAAATATTTTTGCTTTCCTTTCATTTTTTTACTGGAACTTCTTTTCTTCTCTCAGGATCAAAATTCAGACCGAGCAAGTGTTTCATCTCTTGGAGCCCTGGATTCAGAATCTACTTCTCTCACTGATGAAGATGTCTGCAATGATTTTGAAAGTGCTTCTCCTCAGGAGAACACCACATCGGAAATGAAGGGAATTAGCATCAGCAAGACAAGCCTGGAAAGCTCAGCTTCCCATGATGGCTCAGCTAAACAATTTGACCAGTGTGGTAAGAGACAACTTTTGCATGGTATTCATCAATCTGAACAAAAACATTCCAGTTTTAAAAGTTGTTCTTTCATAATTCTCAGTCTAGGATCATCCTAGTCATTAGTCCTTCTTGTGGAAGAAGTACATTTTTCTTTTACTACCTGAAAACTCTTACTCAAATAGGAAACCCTTTGAGTCCTTGAGTATTCATGTAAACACCTTATTTGTGTAAGTTGTACAGCTCCAGAAAACATCTATAAAAATACTGTAATAGTAACTTCATTGAGCTGGTTCTATTTTCTAAAAGTAGTAAAAATACTTTTTAGATGTCTGTTATTTTCTATAAGGCACTGTTGAAGCTGATTATCAGACAGACTTTGTAGGTGTTTTTTTCCTCATCTGTGCTGGATAATTGGTCATGACTGTTGTATCAGTTTCTGATGTCATTGTGGGGTACAAACAGTGCCTCTTGTCCTTCCCTAGTTTTTGTCCACACAGAAAATGTGGCTGTGAATTACTTAAAATTTGTTTCCAAACTACCAACTGTTGTTAACAAAGAAAACTGAACATATGGAAATTGTTTATTGGTAGCTTTTATTTTTGCCTTGGTTGGTGCTGGGCAGATGGCAGCCTCACACTCCGCAGTTCTATACCAGCGTATCTCATTTGTTGCACCTTCCTTCACACATTTTATAACTGCAGTATTGTTTGAGCAGAAAAACAGGGTGCTAAAAATGCATTTTCTGAATAACTAGTACTTTTGGGTTTCTTCTGTTTGCAGGTTCTCTTTCCAAGTTCCCTTTACCTGACAAATCAGAGTTGGTATCTTCCTGCAGCACAAGCAGTACCAGCGTGTTCCAGAACTACGCCATGGAGGTACAGGATGATTTACTGATTTTAATCAATGGACTAGGAGCATATGTCTTTAAATATGAATACTATCTGTATCTCTGGTAAAGTTCAAAGCTTAAAACTAATACACTGAAAGACAGGTGGATATTTCTGTCACAGAGCAGATTTAATTTCAAATCCTGCTCTAGAAAAGTCTTTATTTCAGTAACATCTTTTGGTCCTTAAAGCTTCGGTTCTCAAGAGATTGCTATTGGATGCAGTTGAATTCAGGCATCTAAATCCCTTGTGGAGATAAATTTGTTCAAAGTGAAAATATCAAGTCTTAAGCATCACCATATGTTTAAAAATACAGAAAAGAGAACTACCTACTTCTTGGTGCAACTTCTAGTAAGATCATTTTTCTTTTCACTGTTAGGCTGGTTTGGGTGGCTCTTCATTATTTTCTTGGCTTCCCCTCCCCCCCCAATTGGATTTAGGTTAATGACTGTTCATTTGCATCTTTATTCTCCCATTTCTATAATACTAACAGTCACTACAGAAGTGTGTTTAAATTCTAATCATAATTTATGTAGCTGCATAAATATTCTTGTACTTTTATGCTTGCAGATTACAAATATCATATTGTTAACAGAAATATTAAATAACTGGCTGGTTTTAATCTGATAAGCAATAACAGGATGAACTTGTTATGGAAGGGGGAAGGAATATTCATCAAAGGGCAAAGGTTTTGGCTGCAGTTTTAAGTGCTTTGTGAAAGAAAAGTAGCTTTGAGAACATGTTCTAGTGGATTCTGTTCCTGCCCTGTGCAGGTCCTCATCTCGAGCTGCTCTCGGTGTCGGACTTGTGACTGTTTGGTTCATGATGAAGAAATCATGGCAGGCTGGACAGCAGATGATTCAAATCTCAATACCACATGTCCCTTCTGTGGCAATTTATTTCTGCCTTTTTTAAGCATAGAAATCCGAGATCTTCGGCGGCCTGGACGGTAATAACAATATTTGAATTTTCCTCAGTTTTGAATGCTCATCATTGGGAAGTGCTTTTTGTTTGGGATTTGGGGCTTTTGGGGGGTTTTGGAGGGGTTTTTTTTATTATGTTAAGCTTCTACTTTCCCTGCAGGTATTTTCTGAAGTCCAGCCCTTCTACAGAGAATATGCAGTTCCCATCCCTTTTTTCCAATCAGAGTGGCAAGTCCTGTAACACCACGGGCACTGTTGGCCTCACTGCATCACTGATGTCTGTCCAAGAGGATATCAATTCAAATAGGTAAATGTGAATTTCCTGCCTAGTAATTCCTCAGCTTCTCTGTGGATATGCCTGTATTTTAATTAATTGAAATAAATTTATATTCTTTGAAGAGGAAAGACTGATTTGAGAGAGGATCTCTCTGCTGCCTCTCCCTTATCTCTCAGCTGGCCACATCATGCTTTCTCTGCCTGATATGCACTATTTCATCCCTAATATAAAAATTCATGTTGGCATTTGTAGTTCTGCAAGTTTTATGAACTCTTCTGAGGACATTTCTCTTCATCATCAGTGCAAGAGAGAATAAAACTTGCACTGTATCATGAATGAGCGTGGTGGCCAACAAGGCAGAATTCAAACTGTCGGGTCCATTATTTCCAGTTTATTTCTGTCTGTCTATGTACATGTTTGAGCAATCAGAGTAAAACAAAAAGCTGAGATTCTCTTTTTTCCTCTCCTCTAGCAAATCTAAGCAGCATGACAATGTTTATGCCAGAAGTATCCAGATCCCCTCAGGACGAAGACAAAATACCTCCGGGTCAGAATGTACAAGTCACCCTGTAGCAAGGAGCATCAGTACTTTTGGTCCTTTGGAAGAAAATGAGAAGGAAAACCAGAAGATCAGCCATATCATTCCTACTGGTAGCCTGCCTGCTACTTTGCAAGGACCAACAGTGTGTAGTTTTTCTACCTTAAAAGTCGTTTTTTCATGTATGCCATAGTTTAGAGAAATGTGTAACAGCATTAACCTTCCTAAATCACAGTAAGTGCTAGGTTGTATTATGTAAACTAATGCTAGTTGCAGCTTTTAGATGTTGGTGTGTGTCATAGAGAAGAAAAGCATTTATAAGACCTTGTAAAGACAGTTACATTTACATTAGTTACAACTAATGGCATTTTTTCTTTCTTACTGCAGGATTCCTTGGGCCTGGAATGGCGCTTGCCTAGTCCTGATCCTATAACAGTTCCTTACCTCAGTCCTCTTGTGGTATGGAAAGAGCTTGAAAGCTTACTTGAAAATGAAGGGGATCATGCAATAACAGTGGCAGATTTTGTAGATCATCATCCCATTGTGTTCTGGAATTTGGTGTGGTATTTCAGGCGCTTGGACTTGCCCAGCAACTTACCAGGATTAATACTTTCTTCTGAGCACTGCAATAAGAACTCCAAGGTATGGAATCAGAGAGGAAACACTGACATATGAGAAATAGTTGTTTTCCCATGTAGGAAATCATTAGATGATTCAGTAAGTCTTAGAAATGTGTCTTGCACTATGCTGAGCCCAGTCCTGAATTGGTAAAGAATGTGTCAACTGAAGGAAAATATTCAAAACTCTGAAGCATGTGCTCATCAGTACCTTGTGGGGGGCTGGTGTTTAGCTCTTACTTGTCACACTGTAATTTGTGATCCTCGGTTTCAAGGAGAATGAGCTTCTAGTTAGTTTTGTTGCTATTTGAGTAGCTAAGCAGGAGAAGGAGGAAGTTTCGATTTCAGGACTATAAAAAATAGGCAAAACACTCATTTGCCATGTCACTGACAATCCCGTTCAGATTCAGCTTTCTGTAGTTTTAATAGCAAAGCTTTTTACCATGAGGCCTAGAGATGTGGAGATACATGTTAAATACAGAACTCCTTTGTCATGACTTTGTAATAAAATATCTTTGTGTGCATTCTGCTGTTCAGATTCCACGGAACTGTATGTCAGAGGACAGTAAATATGTTCTTATTCAGATGCTATGGGACAATATGAAATTGCATCAGGATCCGAGGCAGCCTCTGTATATTTTGTGGAATGCTCAGAGTAAGTTTTGTTTCTTGTGGATTTTGGTGGTATATTTTAAGAAAAAATTTCATTTTGAGCAACTGAAGCATGTGTGTTGAGAAAAGATGTCTTTGTGGATAGTTCACACAAGCTACAATGCTGATTTTTGATCATACTGCTTTTTGTCTTGCAGGTCAAAATCGCACTCTTTTGTTTGAGAGTGAGTGTTAAGCTTGGTGTTGCTATTCTCAGTTTGGGTGACTTGTTTTGGGAGGGAGGTTGGTTCTGTACTTAGCAGTAAACTGCTTGAACAAGTTTTAGTTTTCCAGCATTTCTTTTTCAACTCACTGACTGGCAGTGCCAGTGGCTTTTTCTTCATCGGGAAGGGAGGAATGAGAAGGGAATAAGTTTCATTGATGCCGTTCATCTGCTTAGCTCATGTTCTTAGTTTTAGAATTTGCTTACTTGGAGTTTTGTTGCTGGTGTTGGATCACACACCTGAAAATAGCTCATGGCCCATTCCATCTGCTGAGTTTTCTTAGGTGCTTTTTGTGTTCTACACTGATAATTTTTTGACTTGATGTTTTATTCACTACATACACATCAATATTTTCACAGTTTCTGTAGCCTTCCACTTTTTTTTAACAACTCTGAACTCGCTACACAAATAATCTATTTATTCTTACAGCCTTTCTAATGTTTTTCAGCCCAGAAGTACCCAATGGTCCAGTTATTGCAAAAAGATGATGACTCGTTTAACCAGGAGCTCTTGAGGAGTATGGTGAAAAGCATTAAGATGAATGATGTGTATGGACCAATGAGTCAGATACTGGAGAGGCTCAACAAGTGGCCACATATTAAAAGACAGAGGTAAGACCACCAATGTGCCTAACTGGAGCAGAGTTGGGCAATAATCAGGTTATTTACGTGAATTATATTTTCCTAGCTTGTTTTGTAAAGAAAACCTACTGCTTTTCACCAGTGTTCTCAAATTTATCACTCTGGTTTGTTTTTTTTTTAATGGTAACTTTCACAAACTTAGTTTCTCCATTTTTTTTCTTTTTATCTTTTCCTCTCCCCCCTCCCCTTTACAGCCACCTCTTTTTCTTACCTCTGAACAATGGGAAGTAGGGAGTGTGTATATATGTGTGTATTTTGTTATTAAATGTTATTTATATATTAGTAGGTGTTTTAAAATAAAAACCCTACACTTGTTTCTAGGGTGTATGGGTAGATTTGGGGTTTATTTTTAAGTCTTCAGTAGAGGACAGAAAAGGAGCAAAGAAAGGTTATGTCTCATATTTAGGAAGGGGATTTTTTTCCATTAGCAGTGGAATTAGTGAACATTAATTCCTGTCAATTTTCATTTCTTGCCTGGATTTACTGATTAATACTAGGATATACAACAGTCTTGTCAACAGCTGGAGCATTGACAAGGTGTTTATTTGCTTGTCTGCCTGCTTTTTCAAGCTAATGTGAAAATGCAGAAAAGCAAATTCCTTGCCTGGTTAAATCTGGTGGAATTTGGTTGAGTGTCTTAAGTGCATGTTTCTCTCTGTGCGCACTCGGTGCGACTTCCAGGAGACCTACCGTGGGTGAAGCCCATATGTGGGGAATCCAGGGCATTCTCCAGAGCTCAGAAATGACAATATTTTGGAGGTATAATCAGGAATTATATTCAAAATGCATCTTTTTAATAATAAGTTATCTTTAAGTGCTTCAATCCTCTTTCTAATAAGAATAAGATTGTGGTGTATCAGTGCAGTATGTAAACTGATTGAGCTTTTTACCATTTCAGGAGCCTTTACAGAGAAATACTGTTTCTTTCACTTGTTGCCCTGGGAAGAGATAACATTGATATAGGTGAGTTCTGCCAACTATTTAGATGAGCACAGATGATGAATTTATGCAAACTTAGTTGCTCAGCTTCCAGAAAAAAAAAATTCTGTAGATTAGATATGTGCCACTCTGGTAAGTGCCAAATAAAAAGGACTTTACAGGTATTTTCTGCTGATAAATGCAGCTGTCCTGGCATTTGGGTGGTGTTTTTTAGCTCGGTATCTAAAGTTATTTTTCCTTTCCTGCAGATGCTTTTGACAGAGAGTACAAAATGGCCTATGATCGTCTCACTGCTAATCAAGTGAAGAACACTCATAATTGTGATAGACCACCAAGCACTGGAGTGATGGAATGCAGAAAGATTTTTGGAGAACCATATCTTTAAATATACCTGGCTAAAGAGGTGATATCTATGACGTATCCCTGTGTAAAATAACCACTTCAGTCACAAGGAACATCTCAGTCTTCAGTGTTCAGGAACGTGCGTACGATGGACTGTGGCAGGAGGCCTTGGGAAATTCGGCCTGGCTACGGTTGTGGAGATGGACGGAGAGCAAAATGGGCCAAATATTATTTCCCTGTCCCTTGTCCTTTCTGCAAATCAGTGTATGGAGAGGCAGGCTCTAAACAAAATCAGTTCTCTGACTTGGGACAACATATTACAGCTCCCTTAAAAAAAGGAATTAAGTAACAGGTGGACAGAAACAATGCACTGAAACTAATGTGAGCGAAGGAAATTCTTCAGAATCTATTGTTTACATAGAATATTCATGATGTTATGAAGAGCATACAAAGTTGTATTATACATATTTTAAATTGTTTATAGTAAGTTGATATTTTTTTAATTTTTTTAAATTACTGGAGTGAATTTTAAATGGACTTGCTGCAGAAGCAATACAGTGCTTATTTTTTTTGCAGTATACTGCTATTTATAGTAACTTGTCCAGTTACTTTTTGAAGAGTGATTTGTTTTTAAAGCAGAATAGAAAATATTAACCTTTATCTAGACAGTACTCGAGATCCAGGATTTCTCTTATGCACACTTGGAAAATGTGTTACCACAGCAATCAGAAGGAAGGTATGGTAAATTTTGCAAAACTGTAATGAACACACTTGTAGTGGTTTTGTCTCTTTGAAACACTTCTGTAGAAATCTCTTCTTCCTCTTGTGTTCCCTTCCCTCCACACTCCCTAGGAAAGGGAAAGCATATTGAACAGTCCTATGGATTGTGTTATGGAATCAGCCCATCTCAGCTGCTGGCATTTGGTAGTGTGGCCTCATTCCAGATGTGACACAGAGGAAATGCCAGCCTGCATTGAGTTCTCCATAAACACACAGTGCTCAGAGTCTTCGTGGTTGTGTTTGAAACACTCTCAATATGACACTTACATAATGCCAATCCAAAGCTTCTGACTCAAGTACATCCAGCAAACTTGCTACAGGGAATTATAGGGAATGGAACTTATTGGGGCATATTGTGCTTAGTTAAACATACTTGGAATGTTCAGTCTGTATTTCACAGGCAAAACAACTTTTTTTTTCTCTGAAGAAGATGGCTATATCAGTCCTTGTGGTGGAGTCATGGCTTTTGCCTCATGTTTTCTTGTTCTAGACATTTAAAAAATGTTCTGTGCTCTCAGTCACATAGCAACTCCTCACCAGAAGGTAGGCTACAGGGAAAATATCAGAAGTCTCGCATGGAGGTGGGAAAACAGACGTCGAACTGTATAAAACACCCTAAACAAATAGCTTTATTTTAAGTAATCTTAATGATTTTCCAATTCTAATTTCTTTTAGTTGTTGCTGTTACAATACTTCCAAATATTCAACTGTTACATTAGATTTTATATTGCGGTCTGCCTACCAGTAGGTGTTTTTTAAAACATCTTTAGTTTGCAAGTATAATAAACCAGCAATTTTTAGTTAGGCAGAAAGGTGATAAACTTTAAAGCTCACATTTACTTTATTAAGTGAAATAGAGCGAGCCTTAGAGGCTTAAGTAAAAAGTAATGCTGCTATGAAGCTCTGTAACCTCCTCCCAGACCTCTGTAAAGTTGTAAGAAGATGCTGCCCTAAGAAGAAAGGATTTAAAACGTGTAGAGCTGCAGGTATGTGCTGATGATAATTGCAGGATGTAGTCTTGGATACAGCTTCCATCGGGTAATGCCTCTTCTCTAACGTGCTGCTAATTACGTAGCTGACCTTTTTGAGAGTATCTCCCCACCTGAGGTGGAGCTAGCAATGCTACACTTACAACATCTTTCACATTTAATTTATTTTAACGATTTGTGATGCTCTTTTATACTGCCATGCTTGTACAGTATCCCTTGTGCATGAAATGGAGCTCCTTTTTTCACCCAGGTACATGGTAGAGATACCCTCTTCATTCCTCTGAACTATTGTGAAATAAACAAGCTATTTTTGAACACATTCCCTGTAAGTACCCCTTAGTGTGCATGGCTGCTCTGCTCTGTACAGTAGGAATGCTGCATTACCACAGAAATCTTGCCTCCAGTAGTTGCTGTATTTAAGCTCACTGCTTGGGTGTACCATGGGGAAGGTGGTGTTCCCAGCTCCCTGCAGTTCTGTTTCTCATTTGCCACTGGGGCAGCCACTGTTCCATAGGACCTTCAAGCCATGAAAGGAGAGAGAGCAAGTGCTTTTTCCAGAGCTGCTGTGGGGCATTAGAGGGGATGAGCTATGACCCAGCTTCCCATTCCGACTCTGGGGTGGCCGAAGCGCCGAGCCCAGTCCCTGTCTCCAGCACACAGCGCGTGTTAGTGCAGGTGTGGGGGCAACACTGTCACATGTGGCCCTTCCTCCATCTAGTCCCAGCCTCCTTGTAAGGACTTCCGACGGCCTCCAGACTTATAAACCCAACAAGTTTTACTTCTTTCCAATATCCCCCAGTACTATCAGGTAGTGGATACTGCACTGGGAACAGGATTGTCCGTGCAGCCTTCACACAATCCCTCTGTTCCTGCACCCCCGGCGTGGCACTCCTGAAGCGTTGCTGATGTTAATTTGGGTGTGCTTTTAAATTACTATATCATGTTATAGCCCATCAAGTGAAATCATTATACTTAATGAATTGTTTTATAAAGTCTGTTGCAAGTCAGTCCACTGTAGGAATATATAAAAATAGAGCTGGAATAACAACATACTGTGAGAAATTTTCCTCATTTGAGTCATAATGTTCCAAATGTATCCTGAGGTCAATAATTTTTAAGCATCATACAATTTAGTGTTGAAGCAGTTTTCAAATCTCACTGTCCTTTATTAGAAAAGCAATTTGACTATATTTTCCAGTACCACAAAGATGAATAAATAAAATATTTGAGACATATTTTCAATTTAAAATTTTGTATGAACTGAATTTACTCCTTTTGTGTACTAAATAATGCTTATGTCCAAAACCTTAAACAAAGGTTTTACATTTGCAGTGCAATATATATTTTGCTTTACTTATGGTTCCACTGGAATAATTATTGGAGATGAAATACTGAAATGTGAATAGAAATTGTGCTGTTTCTCTGACACTGCTGTGTCCCATTTGAGAAGGTTTGCTGTTGGTACAGTTACAGCCTGATGAATTTGACTTCCACTGGCAAATTAAATGATTTGTATCCCAAGAAAGAGAAAATTCCTGCATGTAAAATCTTTGTCTAACAAATGTGAGATGCAAATAGTAATAATAGAGAGGGGTGTTTCTGGATATTATCTCACTGGGATTTAAAAATGGTACTTTGTTAGTCTGCAAGCAGCACTTTTTAAATGAATGGTTGTAGATTTGTAAATATGTAATGTTTAAATTTTATTTACCAAAAACCAATATGTTGGATGTTTGCTTTCGTTTGTAGTTCCTTTAAAATATGCAAAGTCAATGTTCACAATGTTAAGATTTTTTTTCTGTCTCATCCAAAACAAGAAGTTTTACAGTGAGTCAATAAAAAGCTTAAAATCTTTCTGGTTATTTTCATTAACATTTTATTAGATGGATTAGAGTGACAAAAATATCTGTGACTCTTAACCACATTGTGTGCTCCCATGAGGTGTTAACAATAAACCTCTCAGGTTTGTTGATGTCAGTGGCATTTTTTTCATCTTGTCTATGTAGAAGTCAGTGGTAACAAGAGGAATTAGTGCTGGTTAAATAACCTGTAACTGTCAGAGATTAGTGTCAGGATGAAAACAAACCCCCAGCAGTTCAACTGCTTGTAGTATTTGATTCGAGGTAATGTGCTATTCTAACCCCTGAGCCTTTTAGTCTCGTTGCAGGAAGATGTAAACCCAGATGACATCACACTTGTACTGGTGGTGCTTTACATGAATTTTAGGCACTGCGTTGCAAGATCAGGTACAGATTTGAAAGGAGCTCAGTGCAGTTTGAGGGAGTTCATTGCTCAGCTGCAGCCTGTGTGTCCACACAGGGATTTAAAACAGAGCAGTTCCATAAAGGCCCAGCCACATCAGTTTGATTCTCTTCTCACTGAAGTTAAATTCACTGATTTCAGGGAGTTTGAGCAGTTCACTGAGTAATTTTAGAGTGTGTTCCTGAAAATTTCCTGTAATGAGTAAATATTCTGTGCTGAAAATCAGCTCCTTTTAACTTGAGGGGATTGGCCCCAATGAAAATTTGATGCATCTAAATTGTATCAGCCTTTCCACAAGTGCCTAAATGTGTGTTATTTGATATTGGTCATTTCAGTATCTGTTCTGATCCTAAAGAAAAACAGTACAGGCTGACACACCACTTGAGATTGATTTATTTTTTAGCATGTTAAATATACCTTATTTTCAGTAAGTTTGTTACAATTCTGGTTGCTTTTTTCAGTAGAACCAACTGCCTCAACCCCCTTTGGATGTCGCTGGATCCTCACAGACATCTTGAAGTGTCCACATGTCATACAGATACTGGGCAGGATATTATCTTATCCTCTAACATCACACTGATGATCAGAAACACAAAGTAGAGAGCAAACATGGTGAGCCCCAGTAGTTTGTTCATTTTCCATTTACAGACAGAGATGGAGATAATCACAAACAGGAGCATGAGGAAAAGGAGAACAATTGCACAAAACAAACCATTGCTGCTGACTGCCACGGGACTGAGGCCATTGAAGATAGAGAAAAGGAACCAGGGAACTGGCAGGCTGCAAGGAAAGGAAGAGTAATTGAAATAAATGTTTTAAGGCAGTTCATTTTCTGCATCATAACTAAGCAGTTTTTCCAAACTTTTACAGGGAAAAAAAAGCATGATTGTATTCAATATAGCTCAGCATAACTCTAAACTGGATGTTGTTCCTGTCAAAACTGCATTTGGATAATGCTTGCACTATCATAATGCAATCCAAGAGTAAAAGGGGCTTGGAAATAATGCTTAAGAATGAAATGCCTTGGTGTGCTATAATAAAGAAATGTCCTGATGGTTTAGGATGGGAGATCCAGGCAATGACACTGACCGTTCCCAGGAGCTGAATGTCTCTGAGTGACCAGATAAGGTTCCTGCCTGTATGTCTTTGACATTAGCCAAATTGGTAATTTTGTGTTGATTTAGAATTGGGTAAAGATGGGGGGCTGAGTTATAACAGTTTCTTTCCTGGCTGGGTTTCTTCAAAAGGAGCTGGTTGCTCAGCTGCCCTTTATTTTAACTACAGCTAAAATGAAATTAACTGAGGCATGTTTGATTTCAAACCAGGTACCTCTGTGGTTCAGAAACGCATCTCAGCGTTGACCTGCTACTCACCCAACAGTGATGTCGAAGATGTTGCTGCCCACAGAACTGGACACAGCCATGTCCCCTAAGCCCTTCCGTGCCACAATGACACTGGTGATGAGGTCAGGGATGGATGTGCCTGCTGCCAGTATGGTTAGCCCCATAATTTCCTCTGATATCCCAACTGTTTCACCAACCTAATCAACACAAAAGTTGGGTAGGGCTGTAAGCAATGGAACATGGAGTATACATGCTCTGTGCAGTGTTAGTGTTTGTGCCATGTTTGAGTTAAAATATTCTGAGTCCCGTAAATGTGGCAGCATTTTCCTGCTTTATAGAATTAAAAAGTACAGTTTTACAGTATCTGTTGATTCTGGATTTGCTCTATAGTGTAGGGAATCTGACCACAGTGATGCCAGCACTGAGCCAAGGTGAAGTCAGCTACAGCACAATTTTAATGTCCTCAGTCCTCCTCTTCTGGATGTTGTCTACCTTTCCAAATTTAACATCAGCTATGCAAGATCCAAGGACCTTTGGAGATGACAGTCCTTAGATTTATGGCATGATCAGATTTACTGTGCATGTGCAATATATCACTCAACATGGACTGGGGGGCTGATTCTACAAGATGGAAGTGCTATTTCCCAGAATACCAGGTGACCATTACGACAGGGGGAGTGAAGATCATTTAGCAGCTTTCAGAGTAAGAACCTATATTTTCCTAGAATTTTAATTAGGTAATGGATAATTATATTCTGCACAGAAACATTCATCAATGAAAAGTCAGAATTGAGATAAGTCTTGATGGTACTTTTCCTTTCAGTGATGCACAAACTCCCTTGGAAGCTCTCAGAAAAGAATGAAGCTTTGTCAAATCAAAAAGAAGGAAATCAAAAATTCCCTTTTGGGTTCTAACAAAACAAAGTTTCTACTGTTGTGATAGATGACTGCAGCTGTAATTCATCACATAAAATGCCACAGTAACACTGTCCCCTCTCTCCATCTGCTTGTACTGAAATGGTGATTTGCAGAAAGAACATAAACCTCTCACCTGGTGAGCCCACCACACCATGAGGTAAGAGAACGCAGCAATCCAGAGGATGGATCCAAAAAATGTGACGATAAAGAATTTTTTTGACTCCTGTTGAAATCAAGTTTGAAAAGAAAAAAGAGATGTTTCAGGGAAGTTAACAGTCTCCACTGAAAACTATTCACCTGAAACACTTCACTGCGATTGATTGCTTTAACTTGGACCCTGGTCTCTATTTGCTCTGTTTTTCAGCTTGATTAGGTGACCTGTAGTTGCTAGAATTTGTGGTTTATTAAATTAAGTCTCTGGAATGACATTACACTGCAGCTGGGGCTCCTGTCCCACTCCCTGCAGCAGTAACAGCACTACAACTATGCAAAGACTCCAGACATGGAAAAATGGACCCAGGGACTCTTGCCCAGAGGAAATCTATAGCTCAGTTAATGACTCCAGTAGCAGAAGGAAGATAGATTCTTACTGGGTTTCTGACATCAGGCAGAGTGCTCCAGAGAGGAAAGACAATGGGAAAGAGGAAAAGGTAAATTGCTTGTTTTTTCCTTGATTCTGGCCATTCCAGAGATAAGGGCTCATCGTTTTCATCACTCTCTGTGCTGTCACCATCGCTGTCCTCCTGGCTCTCTGAGCTGCTGTCGTCTGAGGTGTCACTGCTTGACGGGGGCTGTACATCAGGATAAAAAAATCAAAAAGCCAACATGTTTTCATACTAACAAGGAGCTGCAGTTACTCACCATAGCCTCACCTGAGCAGAGCTCACATTTGTAACCTGCTGAGGGCAGCCACAGCTCTTGTGGGACAAGATCCAAGCACACCCCACCCCAGCACCTGTGTATTGTTAACTAATTGGTATCCATTAACTAGAGTTACCTTCTAGAAACAAACATTTTAGGTCCTTGAAAAACCTCTTCTCATCAGAACTGCCAAATTACATCACCCGAAAGGGATTTGGGGAGCAAAACAGAATCGTCTGCTGGTGAGCACAGGACAGGCACGTGCTCTTATCTTCCCTTACCCTCGAGTACCCTCTGACCTCAGAAGAGTCATTTGAGGGGACAATACTATCCAGTCTCAGCTGGTGTCATAATTTGGACCCAACTGGTGTTTGTAAGCCAAAATGTTTCAGCCAGCATCTTAATAAATCGCTACACGCAGAGCCTATTTATAGATGCCAGTGACATGGGTTGGGTCCTGTCCCAACAGCTCTGGAGAGGGAAGATGGAAAGTCCATGTGAAGGTCAGCCTGGATGGGCACTTAGTGCCTGTGCTCCTGTTTTTGATACCTGTCCATCCTGTGGTGCATCTGCCTTCTGTGTGTCTTTGCTGGCATCAGCGTCACTGGCAGGAGTTACCCGGACAGTGCTTGGTGCTTTCTTTTCCTCGTCTGCGAAAAGCAGTAAGAAGGAATGCTGGTTTCAGTCACCTTCCTTGTGACCAGCAGGAGCTCTGCACTCCCTACCACAATGGTGGCATTTCAGGTTAAACACCCTGAGACTGCTTAAGTTGTGTCCCCTCCCTGACTGCTGTGATTGTGCTTGATTAATCTGGGCAGAATTTGGCCTGGAGTAGAATGAGACCTTGATGCTCCCTTGACCTTCCATTCAGAACTGCTGTAAGGGGCACATGTGCAACAGAGAAATGCTAATTACCTCATCTGCAGCTGATTAGCATTTCTTGGTTTCTTTCTGGATTCTAAAGATTGTATTAAAACCATCCTTAAAACCTAGAAAGGATGTAAAGCTTTGCTTCTCAGGTCTCCCCCCACCACCTGCCCCCCCCTTCCCAGTAGAGCACAGCATTCTCCAGGGACCTGATACTCTTCAAGGCTTCTGAGAAATGACCAGGATGTGCTGCCAAACTTTAATCCCTGATCAGTTGGTGGGTATTCAAAAGCAAATAGGAAAGTGCTGACACACACAAGGAAATAACTGCAATGTCCTGCTGTTCCTGCATTAACCTGCATAGCCAAGAGGAACACAGAGACCTCTGTGGGAATAGAGCAGAAATATGAATAACACAGAGCAGAGGTGAGGGAGTGAAGTCAGTGTGGTGCTTATAGCACACACCAAAAATTTACTTGGGTTTTAAACAGTGTTTCTCTCAAGTTTGGGCCCATTCACCTGTGTGAGGCCCAGTGCTGGGAGGTGTTCAGGTGTGCCTATGTCATGTGGAGCTGGGACCTTCCACACAAGAGTTTCTTGGTGTTCAAAATCTGCAGCCTTGCTAGCAGCACAAACCTGTGTTGTAGCACAGGCCAGCTCTGGCTCCAAGGCAGCTCATGAAGCCTGTATGTCAGGAGAGAAAACCCCCAAAAAATATTAAACTGACAGAGGGCAGATCTAGGTTAAATGTTAGGAAAAAATTCTTCCTGTGAGGGTGGGAAGGCCCTGGCACAGGGTGCCCAGAGAAGCTGTGGCTGCCCCTGGATCCCTGGAAGTGTCCAAGGCCAGGTTGGACGGGGCTTGGAGCACCCTGGGATAGTGGAAGGTGTCTCTGCCCATGGCAGGGGGTGGGGCCTTTAAGGTCCCCTCTAACCCAAACCATTATATGATTCTGTGATTCTATTAAAGGAAGGGTGCACAGGTCCTTGGAATTGATACAGATGGAGTCAGTGCAGCTTATTCCCTGTGGAGGAACCTTCTGTGCCCTTCTGCAAGTGTGTGAAGGTACTTTGTTTTAACAAACATCTCATTTGCACGGTCTACCAAAGACCAGCAGCACCCAAGTGCTGTCTGCAGTGGCCTGATTTCCCTCCTGCACTGTTCAATGGCCATTTCCAGTGCATCCTTGTAGCTCTCCCTGCCTGGATGCTGCCTCACTAACAACTCCTCTGGGGATGGCTGTTCTTGCCCACGTGCATCGATTGATTTCTGCTGCATTGTTACAGCAGCCACCTGTGACCAGTAATAGCACAAAATTTGTGTTAGACCTCAGTGTTTCTTTGCCAGCCCTTGGGCTTTGCTTGCTAGGAAGGTGAGGGCTTGCAGTGCAAAACAAAGCAAACAGCACTGGCTTTTCCTGCACTCACCTGGCTGGGAGCCTTGTCCTTCCAGGGTCTCAGCCTTGGCCATGCTGCTCAGGGTGTCAACCCTGTCTTTAAATTTTGCTGTGGGTGAGAAGGACACAGTCATCAGGGGCTGTCACTGCAAAGCCCCCCTTGACCTGCCTCCCCCAACACACACGTGCTCTCGCCTCCTTGCTTGTGCAGGGGCTGCAGCCAGCACTGCCCCAGGAGTTGTTCTGGCTGTGACCCCAGGGTTTGGCTGCTGCTAGTTGGTCATAGCTGCTGTATTGAGCTGCCTAGTGCTACAGCAATTACACCAGCAATTTGACATGGAACTAACACCGTCCTTTTTAAAGAGCATCTAGAGGAATGAGAAATCCTTTCCAGGTCAGTAATACACAGGATATCTGTACTTTATAGGAAGAAAATGCAGAAAGAACAGAGGAGGAGTTTTGGTGAAATGTCATCTTGTTCCCAATGGACTATTGATTTTTTTCCAGGCTAGATTATGTGCAAACTGAAAATGACACCTTCCTCCTGCCATGTGGCTGCTGAAGAGGCTTTAGGGTGCTGCTTACAGCCTGGGGACCTGATGGGAATGGAAAATAAGCACCTTTTTTGTTCCAGTTTCCTGGAAAATTATTGATTTTTCTAAGTATACGCAAGTGTCTCCTGCTGAAGCTGATCTAAATTCCTGGTATCCAGGTTCAGCATGGTCCAGGCTGTCTGAGAGATGATCTTCACCAGCACAAGTCTGGTGCTCTATTTCTGGGACTGCTGAGGGCTTCTTCCACTGTAAACCAAGCTCAAGAGCCTGACTCTTCCATCCTCCTTGTCAATACTGAAGTTCAGTGGAAGGGATGTGAAGTGTTTTGCTTCCTTCCCCCTGTGCTCGTGCACAAGCACATCCCTCAGCTCAGGGGCAACCTTTTGCCCCCAGTCTCCTCTAAGCAGTGGGCATTGCATCCTTCTGTTTGGCTTTTCCCAGAAGCTGCTGCAAAAGCTCCTGTCAGCAGGGTCAGAGCAGTCAGGCTCAGCCTGAGATTATAGAAATTCAAGCTGCTGGCTCCCTGCCCTCAGCCCGGCCACGGGCTGGGAGTGCCGAGTGGAGCCTGGGAGCATCTCTCTGTCAGGATAAACAGATTAGGCCCAAGCCACTGTCCCGTTCTCATGAGATCAGCCTCATTTAAAAGGGTGTTAATTCCTCTGACACACAATTCCTGCAGGAGGGACTGAGACTGGAGGCAGAGCTGGCTCTAAGCTGGCCAGATCTGCAAGTCAGCACAGGGAAGAAGGATGTCCATGAGCTCAGTCCGTGCTGTGCTGGATTAGCTGTGCAGGGCAGTGTCCCTCTCAGTCCCCTGGGGCATTCACTGCTGGCAACTCTGCCCCCTGGGCTGAGAACCCATCACACAGGGACATGTCTGTGTCCAGTGGCCCTGAGATGCTCTCCAGGAGGATTCTTGTTCTATGAATTGAGAGCATCCAGGGTGGACTTCAGGTGGCAGCTGAGCTTCTACCTTGAATTTGGCTCTTACATTTAATTCACCCTTTGGGTCTAATATTCAGTCTAACAGGATTCACAACACAATCAGCAGGTAGGATTTTTTCTTTACAATTTGGCATGAACCTGAGGGATTAGGAGATTCCGCTGTCGAAAAGTGGAAGTATAGAAAAAAGTCTTGTGATTCCTTTTGCCTCTTTGTATCACGATTCTCTTACAACAAATGATGGAATGCTAAAGAAGGAAGGAGAAGCTGTAGCTGCCTTCAGCCTTCTCCAGCCTGCAACAGTGCCCACCGCTCTGGTCTAATTTCCAAAATCATTACCTTCCTTAACTGGGGCATAGTGAGGGCAGGCAGTTCTGACAACCTCTCTGCTGGATCCTTTTGCTTCATTCAAAAAGAAATGTAGGCTTCTGCCTTCTTCTCTGTGTGACTAGAGTTTAAAGAGTCTGATGGTAAAGCTAGAGGTTCAGAAATGACAGCGTTCCTGAGCATTTCCAAAATCCTCGCTCCCTTTAATTCCCCAGCAGTTCCCTCTGGTGTCTAATGGGATGATCTTGAAACGATCTCACTCTCATCTTCTACTCACTTTCACAGAAAGTGAGGGAAAGGACAAAAAACCAAACTTGCTAGAAATTCCTAATTTAGAAAAAAGCACATTGAAAGTAAAAAGTTCTATCAAAAATATAATTCAGGATGAAATGTAAATATTAGAATTTCTAAAGTAAACACGTAGTCTCCCTGAGACAAAGACTTAAGTAATGATACCTTCCTAACACAAAAAGAAAAAAAGCCACATTCTTCACTCAGTCCACCCTTCAACTGAGAAATTTTGTTTCACACAAGTGTTGCAAGTTTGTGTTTCAGACTTCTTCTGTATTTCCAAGACCTCTGTCCCTGAAATTTGGTTTTGGAGGCCCAGCACTGGCAGCTTTTCTATGTTTTGGACCTTGCTGCCCTGAAAACACTTCTGTGCTGCCCAAATAAAAAGCAAAGGCAGCAGAAAGAAGGAAACCCTACAGAATCCTGATTGTAGTATGTTCAGTTAGGAACTGCTGAGCAACTGTTGGCAGCCTTTTCCTTCTGTCGAGTGTTCATTACCACAGCCTTTAAGTGCTGATGGTACAGGCCTTGGCAAGAAGGAACAAGGGCCCTTGAGGAAAGACAAATTGCTTTGGGATCATCTTTTATGTGGCAGCCTAATTACAGAAATGTGCCTGGTACAGACAGTGCTGCACACACAGCAAAGGGAGGGACTGTGTTGGTGATCCATGGGAACCAGGCACAGCTGTCCCCAGGGTCCCACAGGGCTGCATGGCTGTTAACACAAGACTAGGAACTATTAACATATCAGAACACAAGTCCTGATACGCCTTGGCAGGTTCAAATCCCTTTTCAGAGCCATCCTCAGGATGTCATTTCATTTCTTTGGCCAAGCTCCTCAAGGCACTTAGGTTTCTCAGGCCATGCACAAATTCCTTTTCTCCAGACTTTCTTTTCTACTTTCTTTTCTTCAGGTAGGAATTTATCAGGGTCAGGAGTATCTCCTACAAAACACATTGGCTCCTTGATTTTGAGTGCTGAGCTGTTGTAATATCACTTATTTTATTGTTATATTTTAAAAAGAGGCGCTGTCTCTGTTCTCACAGTCTTGAGTGGAGCAGGCACGTGCGTGGGGCAGAGGTTCTGCCATTAACTCAGTGGCATTAGTAAAGTAAAGGGTGTAGAAAATAAAAACCTTGTGGAGAGGCTGTTGCAGCCCATCCCCGCACAGTCCCTGCGGTACCGGACCCAAATACACACGGCCACACTCCCATCTAGTGGCTGCCGCACACACAGGAACTCACACCCTGCCGGGCTGTCGGCAGAGGCTTAGGTTGGATACCAGGAAAAATTTCTACACTCAAAGGGTTCTCATGCCCTGCCACAGGCACTCACCAACCCTGGAGGGATTTAAAGGATGTGCAGATGGGGCAGTTGGGGACATGTGGCCTTGGCAGTGCTGGGGGAACAGTTGGACTTTGATAGTCTTAAAGGTCTTTTTCAACCTAAATGATTCTGTAATGCTATGTAATGAGTCGGGAAGGTCTCTTTGAGAGAAGATCCAAGCTGGTCCCCCAGTCCTGTTTATTCAGTATTCACAAGGCCTGAGAACAGCAGCCTCGTTAGCAAGGACAGTGACTTGCAACTGCATGGAAACTCCCAGCAGCGTATTCTGGGCTGAACTGGCTGGGGCTCTCCTTGGCCTGGGCTGGAAATCTCAGCCCCCACAACTCTCCTGCTGAGAGGTCCCAGGATTTCAGCAGGGCACCAACCTGGACCAGAAAGCCAAGCTTGTAGTGGCCTGGGGTGGGGAGATACTGCACAGAGACATTTAGAGGTGTGGGAAGGATGAGAAGGTGCTGGAGGCCTCTGAGTGGCAGCAGCCCCTCAATTCTGGCACTTTCTGATGCTCAAGGCAATGGCATATCCTCTTGGAAGGTTTTGGGTCTGTCCTGGTGCTGTTGATACAACCTTTCAGGGGCACAGGAGGCAAGGAGCAAACCCTGACGAGTCCAGCTCCTGTTAGCTGTTCGTAACACATTGAGTGCCTTCACTGGAATATGTCAAAGCAGACACCGATCTGCCTTGCTGTCCTCATCCAGCCTCCTTTGTTCCCTCAACTAGTTTGTGCAGCTGGGATTCTGATCTGGAGAGTCCTCTTCATAACCTCTGTGAGGGACACAAGAGGTGTTGATCTGCTTAGCTTCAATCTCTCTTTGAATGGGCAGCAGATAATCTCTTTAGAACAAGTAGGGCAGTGGAGGGGTGGGGCATTTGCTGAGCTAGGAAAGAAAGCCTTAAAAATGTCTTTTTTTAATGTGCTTCACAATTTCTTGGAAAATGAACCTTCACGGTGTGATTGGATTAAAGTTAATATAAAGCAATCTGTTAAAAGGCTGTGTGCAAGGACCCTGGTCTATCTGGAGATGAGGCTTCTCTGCACCCTGAACAGTTTAAAAGAGGTCTTGGACCTGAGCTGGTCCTTCCCTGGCTCTGGGGAGCTGCCCATTGCCTGCACAGTGCCGTGGGCACACTTTGCCTGGCAGTGATGATACCAGAGCAGTGTAGGTGGGCTTTTAGAGGTGTCAGTCTGAATCACATAGAATTGGCCTCACCATCATGATTAGAATCTCAGCTGGGGTTTTAACCATTTCAAAAAGATAATTCTTCAAGTGTTTTAACCTCTTTTTCTGCTGCTATTTCAAGGCTGGGATGAGGTCTAATCTAAGAAGAGGAAGATGGGACATGCTGTGGAACGGAGGAAGCCTGTAACTCACGTTTGCTGGCCCTGCAGTCAGAGAGACAGCACAGATGGGGGACAGGAGTGACTGTCACCACTTTCAGGGACCCCAGCAGCAGCAGCTGCCACCACAGCAGTAACCAGCTTGGCACAGGAAAAGTAGATATGGCAGGACCAAACCGTGAGGTGTTTGTCCTTGCCAGCCATGCGATCAGAAGGGGCACATCTCACTGTCACAGAGCTCCCCCCACCAGACACCATCTGTGATACTCAGCTGCATCCCAAGGGTGAGCTGCTGACCCTAAAATACTGATTGTACTCCCAGTTAAACCACTCAGGGCTGTGAACCCAAGGCCCTCTGGTGTGGAGCATCCACTCACCTTCTGCCAGGGGGTCCAGAGTGTAGATCATGAGCTGGACGATGGTGCCACGCATCTGAGAGTTGTGCAGGGAGGCCGAGCTGCTGCCCCGCTGCAAGGCTGGCCCAGGCTGTGGGAAGGCACAAAGCCAGTCAATTCCAGCTTCCTTGTCCACTGCATCAGACAGGGCCTCTCCAGGCCGTAGGGCAGCAATTCAACAGCAGCAGAGGAATGAGCTGTTCAGCGTTTGCTATGAGGAAGGACAGACCCTGCCAGCCTATGCTATGAGAGCCCAGGAGGAAATTCAGCCATGAAACCAGGTAAGAAGACTCACTTTCTGAATTTCTGTATGCCTGTTTATAGCAGAGAATGAACAGCACTCTTCTAGTTAAATCCACCTGGGAAGCCTGAGCTGTCTCTTAAATTTTATAAAAATTCCTTTAAGGACAGGCCTCAGCCAGGTGTCCTCTTAAGCAAACTGTGGCCATTGTGCCTGATATGATACAGGCTTTGGTCCGGGTTTCTCGACACAGGAGTTGACACCTTTATTCATGACCTGACATAGGGAGAGATTCAAAATACAATGACTTCAGAGCCCTGTAAAGTTGCTTAGACCTACCTGCAGCTTCCTCACATCTGGTGGCTTCATTTTTCTATCATTTGCAACCGCCCCGGTGCTTGTCTGCAAGCAACGAAGAACAGAAATGACCAATCACCTGCTGCTTCAGGATCTAATGATCCTTCAGGCTGCTGCCTGTGAGGAAGGGGGACAGCTGATACAAATGTCCATGGATGCTACTGAAAAAGCCAAAGCCATGGGCCTCCTTAAAACCATTGGCTTCTGAGAAAAACAGGATTCTACCTACAGCTCCCCACTGAGGGTGCAGGCACCTGGGGGAAGACTCATAACTGATTCCTGTAGCTACAGACAGACCCAGACTTAATCCCCAAGCATCCGTATCCTTACTCATCTTCCAGCAGAGTGAAGGTGCAAAAGGGAATTTTTTACAGTGATTAGCATTACTTTCCATCATTTATAATTTCTGTGATTTAGTTTTCCCAAGGGATAGGTTCAGCAGCTTTCTGTCATGCTACTAAACATTAATGAGAGTTCTCTGTAAACTTCAAGTGTGGGGCTGGATTCAATTTGTGATGCTTGGTGATGTCCACAGCGATGTGTGTGTCACTGCAGTTTTCTTGCACATGTATCCCACTGGAATGTAACACATGAGCTTCCAGGACTCCCAGCCATGAGCACTGGCTGAACAATAAACCAGGAATAGGAAAGAGAAGCAGTTTCTTGATTCTGCACCACTTCAACTATCCTCACTTTCCTTATCTGCTCCCTTCCTTTCCTTAAATGATGTGGAGTGCCAGGATCAGAAGGCAAAGCAAGCTTGAGGGCCAGGGCCACATCTGACTAGCAGAGCATGCAGTGCCAGGGGACAGTTTGAAATCTGGCAGCATGGAATTGGGTTTGGGCACTTCAATCTGGTTGCCAAATGCTGCCCAGGAGAGCCAGCAGTGGTTGCTACAGGCTGCCAGATGCCTGTCTGTGCTGCTGATCAGGCAACGAGTGATACCACCAGCATCCCAGCAACACATCTGGCATCAGAGAGCTCCAACATCTCTCAGTTGCAAGAGGCTGGGACAGAAGCCTTTTCCCCCCTGTTTACCAGAATTGTCCAATCTTATTCCCAGACCAAGAATGTGTTCCTGCAAGTGTTCTTCCTGAAACTTCTTTACAACAACCAAGTAAGCAAAGTTCCACATGTCTTTGAAAGCGCATAAGCAACCACAACTGAGACCTTTAGTAACTGCACAAGTAGAACTCCCTTTTAGTGAAGTTCTGAAGTTCTCCAGTTTCTTAGAAACTCTATCTAGTTTGCATTTCCCTCATTTTAAAACCATAATTATTGACCAGTACCTATATTCTGATGTTCAAATATGTGCTTTGTTAAGGAGATGCAGTTTTTCTTTGTGGTTTACACTAGAAAAAGTTATTTCCAACTTGCCCTCTGAACTCTAAGGACACCAACCTTCTGCATATGCTCTGCTGATGCTGCCTGCACAGCATTTAGCTTCTTGTTGAGCTCCTGCTTCACCCATTCCTCTAGGAACACGTTCTGTTTCATGGTGAACACGTATGTGGCATAGGCAGCCAGTAAAAGGAGGCTTTCCCACCAATCAATGACACTGTCTAGGAAAAACAGGATGAGCATCAGTAAGTCTACAATGTAGAATGAGATGTCTCTAAATAAGGGCCACCACGTCAGGTGGAGTATCTCCCTTGAGAAGAGGGCACAGGTGCCAATGACAAAGAGGATATTAAACACTGCTGAGCCCACAATGGTACCGATGCCGACATTGCTGTGTGAGATGAAGACACCTATGAGGGAGGTGAAGAGTTCTGGTGCTGATCCACCTGCTGCCATGAAGGTGGCTCCAGCCACATCTTCAGAGATCTGCAACTTCTCAGTGATCACTCCCAAAGCAGGGACAAAATACTCATCACACACTATGGCCAAGGCCACAAAAACATACATTATGCCAAAGATGTGAAGTACAACCCACCCTTGCCTGCGTTCTTCCACACTGAATAGGTCCTGGGGATATTCTCCTTTGGACTGATAGGGTGGTTTGTCATCAGGGGAGCTTTCACTGGCATTTTCTTGCTGTGGTGTTGTACCCACTGATGTAGTGACGGGCACGGCTGGCTCAGGATCCACATAGATACAGTGCCTTATTTTGGGTGCTGTGGCATTGCCTCTTACAGCAGTCTTGTTGCTGGGGAGGTCCCTGGAGATCACTTTGACAGGGTCTGTGGGCTGGGGGGCTCTGTGTGATGCTGGAAAGGCAGAGGGGCTGAACTGGAGCTGGTAGAAAGAGAGGACCAACACTATGGCAAGCAAGAAAAGGATTCGGTTCCTCCGTAGCCGCCTCCTCTGTGGTAAATGCATTTCCTAAAGGTTCAAAACTCAGAGCTGTGTCCAGAAGCCACTGAAGACTTCACTTGGTCAGCAGTTTGCTGATCTGGAGCATCAGGACTGGAACTGCATGGCACAAAATGGGGAATCCTGCAAAAGAAAATCTGGTGTGAAAAACAAAATACTGCAACTTTCCACCATTTGGGCAGCAAGACTTCACTGACTGCTTTTCTATTATTCAATAAAAAGAAATTAACTTAAATGAGTAAAGAGACATCTAGATCCAGGTTTCAGTCTATTTTTTTATATATGACTGTAGGCTATGCTGATTAATAGTCATAGGTTTGGCGTAATAGAGAGGAGTTGGCTGAGACAGTCCAGTCCAAGCTGAATTCTGATCGCAGCAAATGCCCATATCCAGGAGCTGTTAAGGACTGTGTTTTTACTGCAGTCCAGTTGTTATTCTGTAATATTATTAACTGGGTCAGTGTTCTGCGTGAGGAGAAGATACGACTTCTGTCAAGGAACCAATCTAAATGGCTAGAAATGATGCGCTAAAGACAAGACCAAGATGTTCAGAACCCCTTCCTAAACCAGTTATTCACCAAAATAACCTCAGCAGGAGGATGGAAACTGGTTTAGAGTTCTCAGTGATGCTGCTCCTTGGCTTTCCAGCCTTTCACTCCCCAGGAAACCATCCAAGGAAGGGTGAGTTTTTTCCTTCAGTTTGAGCAGAGCGTGAGGAAGATGTGGTTCTAGTAAAACTGGGGGTGCTGAGCAGCCATTTGTTTCTATGACTACATCTTCTCAGGACTTTCTGCAGAAATCAGAACTGGCAAAGTGGAATTGTAATCATACCTTTTATTAGGGGGTAATTAGCATATCTTGCATAATTATGTGAATAGCATTTAGAAAAGGAGAGAAATTGTAAATGCCAGAGTGACAGTGCTTGCAGCTGTGACAGCATGGAGACAGGGGTTTGGGGCTGGATAGAATTTACCCTTCAGCACCCTTTGAATGTTTTACCTTAAACTGACATTCTTCGTGGATTTTTTTTTCCACAGAGCGGGCATGTTACATTATTCTCTAGCTGGATGTGAATCATATTTTTCTGAACCATTCTCAGATAAGCTCTTCATGCAAGTTATCACGCACTTACCTTCTTGCATAACACCCAGGGAAGTTATCAGCCTAAATTTCTTGCAAAACAGGCAACGTTAATTTAAATAGTTGTGAGGATCACTAAGGCAACAGTAATAGAGGGTCATGGGAGTACCTAGATAAATAGATGAAACAAGCTTTGCTTTTTATATGTAAAAAGAACATAAACATGCATGTAGAAGAACTTCACAATAGGTACAACAAATTGCACATTATGAGAAAATCATCACTCTCCCTAACAGAGATAGGAGAGTTAAAATGCTGGCACAGAGAGAATACAGATGTATGCACACATTCCTATCTCAGCACTGGTTTTACTTCTCTCCAAAACAAGCTGCTTAAAAGACTTTTTGCAAGCAGGAAGACATCCAAAGTTAGGATCAGTTCTAAGAGCTCTCTAACCTCTCACAGTTCCTGACCAGAGGAATTGTTTCTCTAGTCTTGTAAGTTTAGGTCAGCTCCTGATAACTCCTGTCTCAGTCACACGAGATCCAATGCAATCAAACAAACCTCCCCAGCCTACCTTCCAAAGGTTTGTCCAGGAGGAAGGGGAGTTCCAGGGGTTGGGTGTAGTGCTGGAAACTTCTTTGGTACTTAACAGCCGGATGGGAGATGCTGTTGCAGAGAGAGGCAGGTGAAAATGATCCCATTTTCGCAATGTCTCCTCTGCTGGCAGAGTCCTAAAACAAGAGCAGGTCAGGTGTGAAGGACATGTTAGTGGGGGAATAGCCAATCCAATTTAATACCCGCAGCCCCTAAGAAGATTAAATAGTATTGTATAGATTTGGGTTTATCTCTGAAGCCAGTACCTTTGTCTGCTACCACAGGTTATTCTCAATGTGAGGGCAGGTGATTATCCCCTTCACAAACTACTGGATTGAAGCAGCACCTATGGACAGGGATCACCCTCACGGCACCGGCAGGGGGTAAATCACACATATAAACACTTTTAAACAATGCACATGGAGCTGCATTTTGAAGCATCTCCTACGGCTGACAGGCCAGATGCCAGACAAGCAGCTCTGCTGGCCTCTGCCACAGTATGTATCTACTTTGCAGTGCCAGAGGGAGGTTTAAAACTCGTTGTCTCCTGGAAAAATTCCTCAGGCCCTGTGCCAGGAGCACCGAGGCAGAGGGAGGGAGCAGGGACCTGCCGGGCACAGCAAACTGGGGATGGTGCCCGTGACTCTTCTGTGGCACCAATATGGTGCAGCTCCACAGGGGAAGAATTAACAACATCCCTGGCCAAGGGTTTAACAGCCACAACAATCTAATCATCAGATTTATCACAGGGGAATTAGAAAATTATGATCTGATTTTGGGTCCCACATGCCAAGAAGGACACTGAGGGGCTGGAGCACATCCAGGGAAGGGAATGGAGCTGGGGAAGGGGCTGGAGAACCAGGAGCAGCTGAGGGAGCTGTGGGGGCTCAGCCTGGATAAAGGAGGCTCAGGTGGAACCTTCTGGCTCTGCACAACTCCCTGACAGGAGGGGGCAGCTGGCAGGGGATTGGGCTCTGCTCCCAGGGAACAGGGACAGGACAAGAGGAAATGGCCTTAAGTTGCACCAGGGGAGGTTTAGGTTGGATGTTAGGGAAAATTTCTTCACTGAAATGCTTGTCCAGCATTGGAACAGGCTGCCCAGGGGCAGGAGTGGAGTTCCCATCCCTGGAGGGATTTAAAAGCTGTATGGATGTGGCAACTGGGGCATGGCTTATGGCGGCCTTGGCAGTGCTGGGGGAATAGTAGGATGTGATGATCTTGGAGGGCTTTTCCAGCTAAACTATTGCGTGACTCTATGATAATTTTAAAGCAAACTGTTGTCTGAATACACAATTTCAAGAATATATCCGTTTTGCACTGGAGTTTATTGCCTCCCACCCCCCCTCACTCCCACACGTACAGAACCGGGAGAAGGAGCCGCACTGCCCAGCCGGGATGCTTATCCATAAACTCTTGTCCAGGCATAGCGGTCTATTTTCTGTGGGCACCACATTCCCACAGCACGGACATCCAACATTCCCGCTTCACGTGCGGTGTCAGCCCTCTTGGGCTGCGTGACGCGCGGCCCTTCCCGCCCGGGCCGCGCGTTCCGGGGGGACGCTTTCCGTGATGGACGCATGGCGGCGCGGCGGGCCGCGGGTGTGCAACAGCATTTCCCTTCCGCCGCCCTCTTCCCTGTCCGCTGCCGCCGCACAGCCCGGGCCGTCCCGGGAGCGCTCCGGGGAGAGGCCCCGCTGAGGGCGAAGGGTTGTAGGGAGGGCTGGATCGCTGCCGGACCCCCCTCGGAGCGGCGGGGCTGCGCCCTTTCCCCAGCGAGGCTCAGCTCCTGCCGTCTCCAGGCCTTGCTCTGCACCCGGCTGGAAATGCTGTGTGGGGTTCACCGTGCATTCACTTAATCTGTGCTCAGTCCCACGTTTCGAGGGGGAAAAGGGTAATTGTCGCTTCTCCACGGGGTGAGCGTGAAGTGGCTCCACAACTACAGCTTTGGTAATGATTTGTGCCTTTTCCTCCCGCTGCAGGCAGGTGATCCCGGCTGATCCCGTCCGTGAGGGCGGCGGCGGAGGAGCTCGCCATGCCCACGGTGGTGGTGATGGACGTGTCGCTGTCCATGACGCGGCCCGTGTCGGTGGAGGGCTCCGAAGAGTACCAGCGCAAGCACCTGGCTGCCCACGGGCTCACCATGCTCTTCGAGCACATGGCCACCAACTACAAGCTGGAGTTCACGGCCTTGGTAGTGTTTTCATCCCTCTGGGAGCTGATGGTGCCCTTCACAAGAGACTACAACACGCTCCAGGTAGGGGATGTGAACACGATAGCAATAAACCGTCGGCATCTAAAAAAAAAATCAGGCAATAGCACCGCCAAAATGTGGTGAAATTGTGTGATTTGTCATCATCTTATGCACAACGTCTTGAATTGAGCGGGTTTCCCTTCTTTTAAGGGTAGATGAAATCAGTGTATTTTGCAAATTGCACTTCTGCAGGTGAGCACTGGAGTGTGACTAGTTGACTTTAAAGTGGGATGGAGTTAAAAATGGGATGGAGGAAAGGGCTGCCTGACGCTCTGCAAGTGGTTCTGTGATGTCACTGTTTTTATGTGAAGTTGTTGGTTTGCTCCTGATAAACGATGCAGCTGACAGGACCATTTAGGAAGGCTGTGAGTCAATTGATTTGGTAGAAAGAAGGTGCCGTTGAGAGTGTGTAGCAGTCAAAACAGTGCAAGAGTGAGAATAAGTGATTATAGGCCTCACAGATGTGGTGGGAAGTTGGGAGGAGGAAATGGAAAGAAGAAGGTCCAAGAGGGAAATTTCACATGAATGCAGTAAGGCACTGGAGCCTGTAAATCCAGTAAAAATTGTACATTTATATCTGACCCTCATATTTAGGAGGAAGTTACACAGTGCTGTCACAGGGCACCATGATTTAGATTTGTCCATTGGACAAAGAGATTTAAAAAGCTGTTCTCTGTTATTTTGCAAGCCGAGAGCCCAACCAGGCTCCTTTAGCAAGTTCATCTCACAGCTGCATGCTGGTGATGCTGTGTCAAGTGTGAGGTTTTCACTTTAAGGAGAAAAGCTGTTTTATGCATGCAGATGTGAGTTTTGGGTTTGGTACTCTCTCTGCCGAAGAGTTTTTGTGGGACAAACTCCTTGTGGTCTCTGTGAATCTCTGAGAAGTTTGAGCTTCTCTTGCACCTGTGAGGATTTTCTCATCTAAATGTTTCCTGTTAGATGTTGCCTCAGGTTTTCACTTTTTAAAGACATGCAGAGGTGTTTTTTCAGCCTTAAATAGCTGTGTTTGTAATATTACTGTTCCTTCAAAGTCAGCTGTCATTGCCTCATGATCTCATTCATCATTTCTTACACTTTTCTCCCTTTTTCTTCCTTTGTGTCACAGTGCAGTTGTGTTACCCTGCAGAGGTGCTGCCTTAGCACAGAGCCATGAGTGGCTGTTGGGTGTCTCCTGGCAGGGATATTCCCCCAGCAATGTCTGTGGTGTCTGTCTTTGCAGGAAGCCCTGAGTAACATGGATGATTATGACAAAACCTGTTTGGAGTCGGCACTGCTGGGGGTTTGCAATATTGTCCAGCAGGAATGGGGGGCAGCAATTCCTTGCCAGGTATGGCTGATTTCACTGTTTTAAGTTAACTGCATGTTTAGTTATCCTTGGCAGGGAGATTGGAGCTTGGTGATCTTTAAAGCCCCTTCCAACCCAAACCTGTGATTGATTCTGTGCCTGTGAGTTGCAGATAGAAATGTAACTATAATTTGGAAGCTTGGAATACTCTCAGGCATGCTGGTGCTACAAAAACACAAAAAATTAGTATTTTGGCTAAATCTGGAATATGAACAGAAGGTGATCTTTACAAAAATATTCAGCAGCAAAAAAAAAAATGAGACTGTTTCCTGCCCAGCGTGTTATTGTAGTGCAGTGGATTATAAAACATGGCTCAGGAGCACTGTTGTGCAGGCCTGGTGTTTGATCTGGATGCCATCTGCTGTCCCAGGAGCCTCACTCCACTTGGAAAGGGTGTAGTCACATGCAGGAGCCTCTCCCCTCCAGTCTTTGATGGTTTCCAGGGCTTGTAACAGTTCCAGCTCTTCAACCAACAGCATGGGGCTGCTGCTGAGTGTGTTTTGATCTGACTTCTTTCCCAAATGAGTCATTTGCCATGCAGCTGCTCACACACTCCATTCATCCCTCAAAGCTCTCAGCCTTCCAAATCTGCTGCCTCGTATGGCAGAGTTTGCTTTTAACCCTCGGTTTTCTGAGACACTTGATTTAAGTTCAGTAATTTTGCAGCTCAGTGAGCTGGAAATACGCCTGAAGCAATATTCCTTAAGGAGAAAAAGGGTAGAGGTTTATTGGTTAGGCAGTGCTTCATCATCTAACACAAATAAAAAGCACCTTGGGATAGCAAAAAACATTCAAAGCAACGAACAAGAAAGATGTGAAAACCAAGCAGAGATTAGACCTCAACAATTTGGTCTCTCATTTGTGTCATGGCTCATTTTACTGGGATGTCAGGTGCTGGGGTGGTAAAGAGCACTGGGGAATGAACTGTGCAGTCTTGGAGTAGTGGAAAACATCACTGGTGAGCAACAGTTCTGAGGAGACTGCGAGAGAGACTGAGCATGAAGAGAGAGTACAAATCTGGATGTAGCAATTACACATGGAATTTCAATTGGATTTGATTTTCCTTACCTACCCACCCAGAAATCCTGCCTGCTGTTGCCATGCAGCATTGAAGGAGCAGCTCTTGTACTCCTCTGGAAGTGACTGGGTCACAGCTGAGTGTAAATAATCCCATTATTCAGTGTAGTCTATTAGGTTTCTACAAGGATTGACTCTGGATGTGCAATTGAATGGAAAAGTGTGTATTCTTTACATACATTACATACATACATTACAGCATAGAATTGCTATAGTAATTCTGCTGCAAAATGTGAGCGTACTGCAGCTGTATTTGCAAAGAATGAAGGTCACTGATACTACACTTTTTAAGGTTTCTGTGGCTTGTAGTGGAAATCTGAGTTTGTCTCCAGATTCTGCAGAAGAAATATCTTTATCTTCCATCTGAAAATAAACCTTGGATCCTTGAGTCCAACAGCAACAGGCTGTTTTTTGGCTGTGTAGTCACTGTGCTTCTAGCATACACTTAAAAATGAATCATATGAAATCCAAATTTTAGTGCAACTGCCTGATGCCAAGAAAATATGTATTTACCATGCACACAGTGTAAATCACAAGGGTTCAATCTTCAATTTCTCATTTATGTGGGGTTTTTCTGGAAATTTTGCTCACAGTTCTTTGCCCAGCTAAGTGGAGGACGTCCGGTGGGAGCGGGGATTTTCAGTAGGAGCACATGCTGCAGGAAGGCTCCTGCAGTGGGTGGGTGTTCAGGTCCCCCCTGCAGCTGGAAGTGTCTCACCTGTCCGCTGTCACTGCAGGTTGTCCTGGTCACCGATGGCTGCCTGGGCATCGGCAGAGGCTCCCTGCGCCACTCCCTGGCCACCCACAGCCAGCGCAGCGAAAGCAACAGGTTCCCCCTGCCCTTCCCGTTCCCATCCAAGCTCTATGTCATGTGCATGGCCAACCTGGAAGAGGTGATGTCTTATTATGATGTCTTTGTTGCATTGGATAATTGTTGGTCTTCTCTGAACTAACGACCAGGTCAGCACAAAACACGTGTTGATGTTCTTGTGCTTAAGGTTTAGTTGACATTCTGGTGCTTAGTTATTGGGTGAAAGATAATTTAAGGTTTATTATTGCACTGTTATTATCTACTGCTACTGCATTATTATTATAATCTTTATGAATTATGTCAGTTTCTCCCTGGGGAATATTGTGGAATTTTAATTTCTATGTTTATTTTATTACTGCATTAATTACATTGAATGCTTTTGGGGCTCCTCTTAATCTGCAGTTAAATTCTTGAATAAATGGCTTGTGTTGCAAAGATGTTCAACATTTAAAACACAGTAGCTGTATGTAGAAATGTGAGAGGGCAGAACTAAAGTCTCCAAGCCAGTGTACAAACCAGCTTCCGTTAGTTTTGAATGAAAGCTGTCAATTTTCTTCCTCCTTTCTCTTTCTCTTGCAAATTTCAATCCCAGCTTTAGAAACCTTCATAGGAGTTAGAATTCTGCTGCATAAACACTGTTTAAAAAGAAGCCTATTTGACTAATATTCCTTAGATGGGGTTTTATTGATAGCATTGCTTTTGATTTGACACCTGTATTCTTGTGTCCTTCACAGAAGGGTTTTCTGCTTAGGTGTCAATTAGATATCTCAGCTTCATGGTCTCTATCAAGGATGATCCTTTTGATTAAGCTGGTGGATTGAAGCACTGTTTATATATCAAAATAACTGGGAAAATATTTAAAATAAATCTTCTATTTCTGATAAGTAATGGGAGAACATTGCCTGGGAGACAAAGAATGTTTGTTTATTTGGAAATGAGAGAGATAACAAAAAATCATGGGAGCATCCAGTCAGATGCTTTTTGCTGTGTTGTGTATATTTTCTTTAAAAATACTGGTTAGTACAAAAGAGGATAAAAAGAATACTCAACAAAAATATTTCCCTTTATTTTTTTGCAGCTTCAAAGCACAGATTCCTTAGACTGCCTGGAACGGCTCATTGATTTAAACAATGGGGAAGGGCAGATTTTCACCATTGATGGCCCCCTGTGCCTGAAGAATGTGCAGTCCATGTTTGGGTGAGTACACTTGTAAATAACAGGCCTTTGGGAAGGTTCCCAGTTAGTATCTCAAAAGGAAAACAGAAATAATAAGATATCTGGTGATGTGAGATGTTCTAATTAAACTATTTTTTAAAATTTTATGATCTTGTTAACTGTAATTTCATCTTGGCCTTCATTGGTTATGCGTCAGTATTTATTTTAGTCATTTTAACCAAATCATAGCATCTGTTTAGGCTTGACAGATAGAAGACAGCAATTTCCATAATTATTGTTCATTTGCCATCAGTGGGATAATACTGCTTTGTTTCATAATTTAGCAACACTAGAACTATTGAATTAACTGTAGTTAGAAAAGGTTTGGAGGCTAAGTTAGTGTGCTTTAGACAAACTATTTTCATTTGATATGTATTATGTTTTCCTTAATGACTGTGTTCTAGAAAGCTAATAGACCTGGCTTATACACCATTCCATGCTGTCCTCAAGTGTGGCCACTTAACATCTGATGTGCAAGTATTTCCCAGACCAGAGCCTTTCATTATAGATGAGGAAATAGACCCCATTCCTAAAGCAATTAATACAGGTAACAAATCTTTGATCGCTTTTTTACTAAAATCCATTTGATTTCTGCCCTTTCGCTACCACCTCTCATCCTGTGTAGTTGTTGCTTCATCCACTTTGTCTCTGCAAGGATCAGTCACTGACTGTAATTTTTTGGTGTATGTGTGACACCAGCACACAAAAGTATCATCCTACTTCATCCATGTGTACCTGGAAAAAGGACTGGAGTAGTGTAGAGGCACTTTCAGAGCTCAGGGTGCCAATTTCTAGGGGTAGAGACTGGAAGAGAGCCACAGGCTGCTTTCCATGAACACCTTCATAAGCTTCAGGGAGGAGGAATTATTTTTTAAAACAGCTGTGCAAAGAAAAGCCTTCCCAGCCCTCCCGTTAGTGGACACAGCTCCCATGAGCAGCAGGTATTTGGTTTTTCTCCTTTGGAATTTATAAGACAGCAATGGATTGTGTACAGTGTAAATATCAAGGTGCCCAATTCTGTAACTGTCCAGCAGCACAGCTCATGGGCAGCAGTATGTGTGTGCTGAAAGCCATGTTCTCATCCTCAAAAGTTGTGTGTTTTATGTATTTCTAACTTATTCACACCTTTACACTCCAGTTGAGTTTGGGTTCTCTCGTGCTAGCTTTAGTCATTGCTTCAGAAAACCTGGTGGTGTAAGAAGTGGTGATGTTAAATTGGCTCTGAATACGTTTCAGCTATTTCCAAATATGACTTAAACTGTCTTAAATCTGATTAAAATCTGTTGTCTCCCTGCAGATCTGGAAATTGTTGGGTTTGTAGATATTGCTGACATTTCCAGCCCTCCTGTCTTGTCCAGACACTTGGTACTGCCCATTGCGCTTAACAGAGGTGAGCAAGTTGGGTTTATTTCAGCCAAACCTACTTTAAGGTTCCCCTGTAGTGTGGTTTAGACTGGAAGCACAGGTTTTCTGCTTTATCAAAATACCAGATGTCATATTTGTGTGACTGCATTAAAATTAAAACCTTGACCACAAGCTCTCTTATTTTGCATACTGTGTTCTTTGGGAAGTTCATAGAGGGACCAGGGTCCTTGCAGCATCATTATTAATAGAACATGCTAAACTTACAGTTCAGAATAATAATAAGCCATGAAATATGCGGTGTAAGATGAATATTTAATGTCCTTGAGTACAACGCAGTGGAATATTTATGTATCATTATTGTGCCACTTTGCCCAAGCAGTTCATTCTGCAGCTGTTTGTTCTACAAAAGTATTAACTCTTGCAGACAGACAGTAAAGGGTGGTGTCATGGAAACAGAGCTCATGTGTTTGAATTTATTCTCATGTTTTCTCTTTGTTTGCTTTTATCTTTCCGCAGAAGGGGATGAGGTGGGACCTGGGATCACAGATGACACCGAAGATGAGAATTCAGCTAATCAAATTGCTGGGAAAATCCCCAACTTCTGTGTTTTATTACATGGCAGCCTGAAAGTGGAAGGCATGGTGGCTCTCGTCCAGTTGGGGTATGGAGCTGGATGTCTGCCTGAAAAATCTCTTACTTTGCTCATTTAGGCTTTATTTATAAATCATGCTTGTTTATATCTGTATTCTGTGCAGAACTCTGCACTGCTAGACAAAGCTGTGCATTTTTAATTGCAGATTTGTTTCTGTCAGTACAAATTGCAAACATTGAGCCTCCACACAGTGAGAGGGAGGCACATTCTAGGCAGAGAGGTGGAAGATTTTCAGCCTTTGTGGATTTGCTCTTTCCCACAGGCCAGAGTGGTATGGAATGCTTTATTCACAAGCTGATAGCAAGAAGAAATCAAACCTCATGATGTCACTCTTTGAACCTGGTCCTGAGCCCCTCCCATGGCTGGGGAAGATGGCACAGCTTGGCCCCATTTCAGGTACTGGTCACACTCCTCTGAATAACTCCTACACATTCAGTGTTGTGTGAATGATCTTGCCAATTCTTAGTTGCTAAGTGTATATTTTCTTTTTTCTCCTAGATGCAAAAGAAAATCCTTATGGGGAGGATGACAATAAGAGCCCTTTCCCTTTGCAGCCCAAGAACAAGCGCAGCTACGCTCAGAATGTCACTGTCTGGATCAAACCCAGTGGCCTCCAGGTAATGATCCAGATTGTGCTGCTTTACCTGGAGCAGCAGGAACTGTCTTAGCAGGAATTGCAATCTCTGCATGTCTTGTCCATTTAATGTAATTGCTTTATTGCTTTTCTTTCATTTTTATAAACACTGCCTCTTCACAATGTCATGATTAAAATGCAATCAGAAAGCATAGCTTGTTTAATGAGAGCTGTGTCTCCAGTGGAGCATCTGGCTTGGTTTATTGGATTTAGTATAATTACCAGTTATGTTTCAGCCTTTGTGAGCTGCAGTCTTGTCAATGGTCAGGATAATTTATCTATAAAGAGTTGGGAGTTGTTCTGCAGCTTCCCCCAGAAGCTGCCAAGATTTTTGTATTTTTTTTCCTCTTTTCTGCAGACAGATGTACAGAAGATCTTGAGAAATGCAAGGAAACTCCCTGAAAAAACACAAACCTTCTATAAAGTGAGTAACATTACAGGCTGCCCTAAATTTGATCCATAGTGATGGTGGTGCATTTGACAGAGGAACCACACTATGTGTTCTGTGCGGGCTTGTAGTGCTCTGCAAGAACTTACAGACTGGTTAGGTGAGACAAGGGGGTCTGGTTCCATGGTCTGCCACCACATTTTCTGGCAGGGTGGCAGAGACGTGTCATGTTTACAAGTGCCCCTCATGACCCCTGTTACTTCCATGGTGAACTTTTATGCTGTTGTCCAGGCAGAAGTAAACTGAGGGATCAAAGAGGAATAGGAACACAGATGTCATTCCAAGTCTGAAAATATCTCCTCCATTTTATCTGCAAATGTAGCAGAGAAACACAAAACTCTAGGCACATTTGGCCACGCCATTATAGTCCATAACCAGACTGTAGCTGGAGGTAATTATTCCTCTTGCAAGCTTAGTGCTGAAGCAGTTCAGTATTGCAGCCTCCAGAGACTTGAAGAATGAATACCCTGCCTAAGTGCACATAAGCACTGTTCAGTTTATAGGGAAGAAAAATCAATGTATCTACATTTTACTGGCCACTGTGGTTAAAGGCACCTGTCAGTCAGTGAAGCCTAAGCTGGAGCCCGGCTGGGACACAGACAAAGCAGGCAGGTACAATAGCTGAATGCACAAAAGGAAGAAGTGGAGATTTATAGGAAAGGATCAAGGGAAAACCACTGTTTAGTTGTGCCACTATCATCATCTTCAGCCCTGAAGCATTTTCTATCCGTGAGCAGCTGGGCAGTTTCCAGCAGCTGCACTGTGAGTAACATCACCTTTACAAACAGGTATAAGAAACCCACGTTTGATGTCAAGGCTTGAAGTAGCTTTAAAAGGGGTTTTGTGTCTTTGCAGGAGCTGAATCGTTTACGCAAGGCAGCTCTGGCCTTTGGCTTCCTGGAGCTGCTGAAGGGCGTGGCAGACATGCTGGAACGGGAGTGCACCCTGCTCCCCGACACCGCACACCCCGACGCCGCCTTCCAGCTCACACACGCGGCCCAGCAGCTCAAAGTGGCAAGTACTGGAGCCTCAGAATATGCTGCCTATGATCAAAACATTGCTCCTCTGCAGACAGACTTTTCTAGTAGCAGCACTGAGAGAATGTGAAGACTCCATTTTGGGAGCTTCTCTAGATTAAGGCTCAAGTGGTTCAAATTTTCTTCCGTTTACTTTTTAGGGCCTGTTCAATCATTGTTTGAAGAACTTCCTATCCAAACAGGGAAGTTTTGCATCAGTGCTCTCTAAACAAATGTAGCTCGTTTGTGGTGGCTTTAGTCAGATCTGGAAACTGTGGAAAGTGTCCCAAAGCCAATGATGGTGTTGGATGATGGGTGGAAGTTATTTGGTACATGTGTGTGTGAGGAGAAAAAAAAAATGCCATCGTAGGCAGCTCTTGGCTTTTTGCCTCCCCAAAAGCAGTTACTATGTAACTGAACTCACTGGTAAAAGTATCCTTAAAGGCAGCTACTACACTTTAAACACCAATTTGTTAGTCCAAAGAAAAGGTGTGAGAAGCACTCTGCAAGATCACATAGAGAGCTGATTTTGAGGTGTTGGCCCTGACTTTATGCCCAACTTGACAGTCTGTACTGAGCGTTATCGCTGAATGCACAGTGCTTATGCTTGTGAAAGTAACTTAATCTTGGGACACATGTTTTTTTATTTGCATAATACAAATAAAGAGTAATTCTTCATGAAAGTTTAAGTTGGATTTGTTCCATTTTCATAGCAACCAGGCTGTGTGGCCCAAAACACTGACCTGGTGAAGGCTCAGCTCCCAGCTGTTTATCACAAGTGAAATACCAAATTATAAAAATTCTCAGAAAGTTGTATAATTTGAAGGAACAAACAACTGAACTAAAGCAAAATTTGGTTGTAAATCTTTATTAATAGAAACACATTCTTTCTGAAGGACTAAAATTCAGTAGTGTAAGATCCATGACAGCTTGCACTAGGTACCACAATTTCACTGATGAATACATACGGATTTCATAACAGAAGTTTAAATGCCCAGCGGAGAAATTAAAAGTATGAAAGTGATCCTTACTGTTCTGTTACTCAGCTAATTCAACCCTTTCACATACTTCAAACATAGGTACAGTGTGTGCTAAGTGAAATATTGTGTAAATAGTGCTCAATTCTCCTGAGTAAAGTAGGCTGTGCTTCTCCCAAAGAGAAGTTGTATCACAGCTCTTGTTAACAGAACACAATTTGTGAAATGCAGGGTGGAGCTTGTACTGCTTCTTTGTTAAAGTCTCCTTATAACACTGTTTCCTTTTCTGTACAGTAACAAGCACTTGGGGCCATATCACAAACCTTCTGCTGTTTGTTACTTACAATATATATAAAATAATTTTTGAGGGTTCATATTGTTTTACAGTAGAACAAGATAAATAGTAACATGGCACTAAGCTAATCTCAGCTTCAGTGTCTGTTCTGGACTGCTGGCATTGCTCTGCAGTGCCCTGGGGCGGTGGCAGTTGGGAAACAACCTGTTCATAACCACAGTATGGGTTAGAGTAAACTTTCTGTACATTTCTAAACTGGATTAAAGAAGCCCCAGGAATCTGGGATTAGCTACAGGAGGCTCAGTGTGAAGAAGGACATGCTGAAATAAAGTCAACTGAGCCAAAGGTTTCCAGGTGAGACAGCAGATTACCTGAAACGTGGGGGGAACTTCTCTTTGGTGGTGGTGGTGGTGGTTAAAGCAAGCAAAGAGAAAAGGGTCCTTCAAACCCTGTGTGGGATCTCCCTTACTAAGACTTGATATGTGCTATCTAAATAATACAGTTTATTTGCCCCACTGTTCCATCCCACCAGGAGCCAGTCAAACCATACATGCCAACTTCTCTGCTGCACCCCTAAATGCAGGTAGAAAAGCAATTTTGCTGCCTTGCTGAAGGCTATAAATACAGGAGCCACAGCCCTGCCAGGATGGATCAGAGGGGCCCCATCTCCCGTGAGAGTTCCACATTCTCCCTTTGCATGGGTGGGATGGAGTTCTGTTGGGGTTCACATGCCAGGGGAAAGCTGGTACCTATGTTCCCTTGTTTTGTTACATGTCAGTGCTTGCTCTACCAACCAGGAAAGCATTTCTGCCCTCAGTGGCAATTTCCTTTCCCTGATGAGTGGATAGATGTGTTGCTACAGGAATACACATCGCTATGGTCCACACAGAGCTCCTATTCTGTTAAGGCTCAACTAGAAACAGACTAAGTTGGTAGCATTTAAATCAGCATTAGCTACTTCCAGTTTTAATTCTGCACCATTAATAATGCTGCAGAAGAAGAAGGGAGGTATGTGCTGAACAAGTTTATCCCAGTGGTTGATAAACACCCAAACACTGCACAGTGGTCTCAGACTGTGCCTCCTCCTGCCATCAAGATGCATCCCAGGAACAGCACGGGCCAGCTAAGAGCATATCCCAACATCAGAAGCCCTATCTGCATGCAATATTGAAAGAGCAAATCTCCAATTAAAAGATAAACACTATTTCTAGTTAGTGCTGCTCCACTGATTATAAGCATATCATATGCAGATAATAGGATTTCTTTCTAATATGCTGGTTGACAGGATACAAGTTTAAATGTCCAATGGTAAATGCCATGCATAGATGATGGAAAGGGAACAAAATCCAATATAAGGGAATGTTACGTGAATTCACTATGAAATCATGAAATCTAGCGTAGTCATTTCATTTTACAAAATTCTTTGCATTACAGTGGGTAAAACCGTAAGAATTAGAGGCTTATCTTGTCCTCAAGTGAGATAAGAAAGCATTGTAGTCCTCCTTCACTTCATCTTTCTCTTCTTTGGTCCAAGGTGCTGTTTCCTTTGCTTGTAGAGGTGACGGAAGTTTACAAATATCCCTGGAAAAGAATGAAGTGTTTAGGTAGGACATCACTGAATCTTTTTAATGCTAAATGGCTGATTTAAAAAAACAATAACAGAACCCAACCAACCCAACCACCACATGACAAAATAAATTATTTAGGGGTGTGTATAGCAGTGAAAGCTCAGGCAAGTGTTTTCTTGCTGGGTGAGGCAGGAGTTGCTGCACAGACTGTTTGGGAAAGGGCTGCTCAAAAGGTTGGTTTGTCACCTTTAAGAGGTTGTGACACCAGCTGTGCAGAGCTAAGGGGGAGGAACCAGGTATTTCAGGGTGAAACTCGATTGAAGGGTGGCTTTAAGCAATGTCTGTGAGCAGGAGAAATCTAGTGAAATCCAGGTTAGATTGTGATGAGTTGTAGATACCCAGAGTACTAGGTGTGGGTACAAGGAAGTTAAATTGTGTTTACAAATTGTGTTTACAAATGTAACACCAAAAACCACTTATGTATCAAGCAGCTTTTCTTCTTTAAATATCCTATTTAAAGAGACTTTTGTATTGTTTCCTAGAAAAACATGAGTTCATGTTGCATTTGTGATTATACTTCAATGTTTAACTAAATTGCTTTAATTTGAAATTTTGTTTAGATTGCCACTAAATCATTCCAAAGCTCAAATACCCCGTAAAAGGTGAAACTAAGTATACTATGGTTATAAATGCATGTAAAAATTATTCTTTTAACCCAAGTTTATGCTGCTAATTTGTTACCAAGATCGCCTTTTTGGAGGGCTAATCAGAGCTCAATGGAGGTGTGTTCCCCTCCATCACTGACAAATTTACGTGAACAATCCACAAGGATAATGCTTAACCTCAAGCAATTTTGTGTTACCATGGTCCCCAAGATTCAGGAGTTTAATTTTCTTTGAAAAATCAAGTTATTCAGGGGAAACTGGCCTTTTTATTTCAATATTGAGAAATACAATTAAACACTTACCTAAAAACAAGGCTATAAGATATATTTGAAGCACAAATGGAAACTGGATTGTGACGTTCAGTGGATTTGGCAATCCCAGACTAAATTTCCCTGTTTCACTGAAGATTGGAATGGATTGAACAATACAGACAGCTGAAAGCAGAAGGTCACTATCGTTACCAAGCACAGATAACATATACAATTACCCAGCCCACACCAACTATTTCAGTATAGTCCCTTCTTATTTGCCAGTGCTGATTAATGACAGCAATTTTGAAGGTGTTGAACATGCAATAGGGTGGGAAGCACCTGGCTGAGGGGGTGCAGCAGTGAGCCTGCCTGGTGAGACACTGTTCTCACGCACAGCTGCAGCCCCAGGGCCTGTGCCAGCAGGATTTGCCATCCAGAAATAAGCCCAGCAAGGAAAAAGGCACAGTCCTCCCCCTGCTTGGCATTGGGCAATGCCCAAAGCTCCTCCTGGCTCACAGACATGGGTTTGCAACACAGGAATAAGCCCCTGCCTGTCCTCTACAAGATAATATCAAGACCTGGGAGCTTGTGTGAACCCAGGCCAGGCTGAGCAAGTCAGGCCCAGCAGACAAAGCTTTGGGTCAGCAGAAGGAAGTGAGCACTGACATCCTGTGCAGCTTGCTCTTGTTCCATTTGTTCGTGCAACCTTTTGTTGCCTTTACTTGCCCCTCCAGAAAGAGAGTCTTTCCTCCAAAAGGAAGGCTTCTTTTCACATCAAATTGAAAATAATATTTGATTCAGTGTGAAAGACAAAATGCTTACATTTGGTTCACCTCAAAGCAAATCTATTTATCTGTTGTTCTATTTTACTATTTTAAGTCCAGCTGCCAGAAAAGAGATTGAGTTATTTGCCCAGCCTCAAATTCATTATTTAGCAAACTGTGTTTTAAGGAGATACCTTCTGCCAAGCCCCCTAAGGGGTAGAGAGGGATCCAGACAGTGTAACGGAGCCAGGTGAGTGGTTTCCATTCAATTCCAATGCAGGAAAGCATGTAATAGGGGTACCTACAGCCAGTGCAGCGTGAGGAGAAACAAACACTTTAAAATGGAAACTACTACTAGAATTAGTCTTGTATATATATATATCGTGTGGCCAACACAATTCCCAAATGACATAGGAATATTCAAGGTCTTGTCCCTGTGGGTGATGATGGACACAAGGTTGTTGGGCAGTTTACAGAGCTCAGGCCATTATTCTGAACACAGGGATGAAGGCAACTGCTGGCTGCCTAATAAACCTTTCAAAATAACTTCTTTCCAAAGATAAAGACCTCATTTAACAATGGAAATTCAAAGCAACAAACCCCTCAAGAAATAAAGCAACAGGGCAGCATTACTTTCAGACTCCAGCCCTGCCTCAGCTTTTGGCAGATCAAGGAAGGCTGTGACAGTCCATGACTTAAGGGGCTTTTACCCTCTGGGGCCCATGCACTGGTGCCACTCTTCCAAAAAATACAAAGATCAAAATCTTCTTTACAGAGATCTTGGAAACAACAACTTTGTTCTGCATACACCTGGTAGGAGGAAAATCCCACCAACCTGAACAGCTCAGTGATACTCCAGAAATAAAATATGAAGAACACCACAGGTTTGCTCTGCATTTCCTCCAAGCTTCCAAGGATAACAAACAAAACGAAGTTTCTTCCAAATACCTGTTCAAGAAAAACATTTTAAGGAACATTCACTCTTCACTGAAAGAAAGGGCAAGTCCTTCCTGTCAGAAACTTATCTACTCTTCACACATCTGAGCACACAGCTAACTCACAGCTGAGCTGTGACCTGCTTCTTACAAGTAGGCATCTTGGTCTGTATTTAGGTACAATCCAAGGGACCCAGTCTTAAATCATCCATCCTCATTTTTATGCACAACAACCACAACCAGGATAAAAAGGGCACTGGCACCAAATCAAAATCATGTACTTTTCATCAACTTCTTGCTTTTGCTGTCCTGCACGCTCTTACCTAGGTGATGGAAGGAGACAGACAGCCTGCCACAGCCAAGACTGGGAAGCATGGATTCCTGCCTCTTGAATAAGAAATCCTCTAGTCCAGTGCCAGTGAGGTTGCATCACTTATTTCAGGAGACTTTCAACACTTGTGTAAAATAAACATTTACTCTAAACATAAGAGCAAGGAGAAGAATTTAAAAATATTACCTGCACTACAGCAGGTATCAGCGGTGATCTGACCAGTCCTATTAGTGAATTCATGATCTCCATTAATGCCAGGGTCTGACAGAAATACATCATATCAGAAATAGTGTGAAATGTGTCATAGAAGGAATCTGTAAGACACATGAAACAAACCATTTTAGAGAACAAATGAATTTCCATGCTCAGGAAGCTGATGCAGCAGCACAGCTTGTGATAACAGGATTCTAGCTGTATTTGAGAAAAACATGATGCATAATTACATAAGTTCTTTACAGGCCTTATCTTGAGCTCACAGCAGTTGGGCCAGAAACACAGCTCCATTTCACACACAGAAGGATCAAGAGCTATTTCAGTAATTGCTTTACCAAAAAAGCAATAGTGCTGTACCTCAACAGAATGGATTGTTCTTGCTTCAAAAACAAAATATTCTGTCCAGATCATTTTCAAAAACATTAACATTGCACTGAGCAAGACATTTTGCTTCAGCTGATTTTGTTAGAAGTGATCCTGGCAGAGCACAAGTATCATTCACTGAGTGCACAGCTGTGATTTACAAGGGGACAGTATTTTCCTGCCCTTGACACTTTGATGACCTTTGAAAGGCTTTCATTGTGCTCTTTGGCAATGCATTCATGGTTTTGTTCCTAAATATGTCTCCCTTTATATTTTTCTATTTAAAAAGTCTTAAAAACAACACTGAAAATCAAGTCAAACCCTCCAATATAAATAAAATAGAGCTCATTACTTGCCTTTTCCTAAGATGAACAGTCGTACTGTCATGTTCACAAAAATCCAAGAGAATCCCAGAAACTGTACAAGGTTATACATGATTAAGTATCCCTTCTTCAGGTGTTTGAAAGCTAAAATCAATAATAAATACATCAGGTGAGCAGAGTACAATGGTAATAGAGCTGCAAACTAGGCTTTCTGAGAATAAAGCTTACAAGGAAAAGGGAAGCTATTGATTGTGATAAAAGCATTGTTGGGTGCACTGGGGGTTCTGCTTTTGCCATCATCTGCCAGAACTCAATTCTTGCTAGTCAGATTTTTGACATTCCTTAGAAACTTCATTCCATTTTTATTAAATTTCTAATAGCTCACAATGCAAAGATCCCCCTCCAATAGGCACCAAGCCACTCAAAACTGCTCATTAAGAGTTGAGGTTCACAAAGAGTGAACAAACTTTCTAAATCCCACTTTACCCACTAAAAAAATGCAGTTACTTACGGTCCTTTGGGACTCTGGATTCTATTTTCATTTTGTTAATCTTTTCTTCTTCCTTAAGATGAAGGATAAGGTTTTAAAGACTTACTGTAATTAGCAAGTGATTTGTTAACTATACTACTGCAAAGCAAGTGGGTTTAAAACTCAGCCAAGCAGCCAGTAGCTAGAAGGTTTAAATTTTCACCAGCATAAAACAGCACATTCATCATCTAGAAATTATAGTACAGTAAAAGCCAGAGGGTGTTAACCAGTTATCCTGCCCTCACCATGTGTTTTGTTGTAGTAATTAGATGCTTTTGCTGAAAAAACCTCTGCTTTCTGTGCTAATTCTCAGTTGCTACTGTGCTGTTTCTTACATGACCCACCAGCGACCTGAAGGGAACAGGCAACATCCAGCCCAGGCTCTCTGTCTGCCCTTCCCACTGCTCCTGGCTCCTGGCACTGCAGTGCCCCTCTGCTCCGTGCTAAGCTCATGGCTGCAGAGGGGAACAGGGCAGTGTTTGTTGTAAAAGGGATTTGCAGGAACGTGGTCTGTTCAAGTCTTTTCCAAGTCATTCTTGCACCTCCTCATGGCAGTAAGCTGCTCAAGCCCACCAGATGGTGGAAATGCACCAGCAGGGCCAGCCCAGTGGCTCAGGAAAGCCTTAGAAATCCCTTCTTCCCAGACAGACAATGCCCAGGACTCACTCCTTTGGGCTCCACACTGCAGAGTGACATGATCCTCTGTGGATCAGGACACCGGGCAAGGGGTACATGCAAGGAGCCAGCACACAGCCTCCAGTTCCAATTCTAACCAGAAATGTCCTAATTCCAAATTCGTGCTCACAATTTGAACCACTTAACCAACTCCATATAGAACAGCAATAACAATCAGCCTGCCAGGCAACTCCTGGTAAATGAAGAACGCAGGTTCAGGCACAGGAGAATAGCTGTCCTTGCTTTGTAACTGGCAGCACAAGCCACGGGTGCCCGCAGGACTGACCTTCTCCTTCAGCTCCATTTCAGCATCCGATTCGTCCAACCAGCGGTCGAAGTCGGGTGCCAGGAAGAGTGGGCGCTTCTCTTGCTTGGTGAGTCTCTCCCACCAGTTACTCTCTTTCTTCTGCACAGTGATGTTCAGCTGCCTTTGGGTCACCCTGCACACAGGCTGGGGGCAGACACAGAAGCACACATCAGCAAAAGTCCTAAGAAACAAGCTCTGAGACCCAGTTGATACCCAAGTTCCCCTTATCAAGGAGGCAGGGATGACACAACTGCTGCAGCGCAAACATCTCTCTGCCACCCAAGGCACGGAAGCAAGGGGCAGTCCAGTTGAAGATGGCAGCTGTGATGGTTGCAGGACTTGATGAGCACCCTGCCCATATCACAGCACCACTGCATCCCACCACAGAGCTAGCAGAGATCTCAGCACCAGCCTTCCCAGGCAGAATTCCTGATCTTGGCTTTAGACCTTTTGCACTTAGTACTGTGAGCCACCCACCTCCTCTAGCCAGCAGTAAAAATAACACTGCCAGCAGCCATAGGTACATGTCTAAACAGGGGACCCCATGTGACACCTGCTGCAGCGAGAGGAGGAGCTAAGAGCCTCAGGAAACACCTGGAGACAAGGTGAGCTGATGGACTGGGCAGTGTGGTCACTGCCACCCCACAAGGCCTCTCCACCTGCATAGTGGCAGCCCAGAACCTCTCCATCCTTACAGCCCACAGCAATGTCACCTTGGAGCCCACCCTTCTGCAACCACTGTGGCTGCTCTGCATGGCACTGCCTCTCAGACCAGCTGAAACTGCTGCATGAGCTGCACTCCTAACAGCACGTTACACCAGCTCTGCTCTGTCAAGGCTGGCTGGATGCTCCTCAGACATCTGAAGGCTGCAGCTGTAATTTACAGCTACTACACCTCGTCTTTGCCTGCCAGAGGCTCTACGTCTCACTGCTGGCCAGCCTGGCACCAGCAAGGGGAACTCGTGGTGCACATCAAAATTGTGATAACTTCCTGGTCCTGACCATCTGTAGTTACACAGAGTTCTGTTCTCCAGTCCCTCCACAGTGATGTCGCTGTATTAGCAGGGACTGAGAGATGCAACAACACAGAAATTCAGCAAGAGAATGAACCATTTATTAATTTACAATTCCATTTATATATCCTAGTTCCATAAAGCGATTGGACAGTGTTCACACTTCTCCTAGGGTGATCGGTTAAAGTCCTAGACACTCACTTTAAAATGTTTCTTCAATGTACCATAAACAGAACTTAACAAAAACACCAGATGTGAATGCTATTTACAAAACCTATCTTACTGTTTTCATAGCTTGCTTGATAAAGGAAAAGTTCTCATAGAATTAATGCAAGAAGCTGGAAAATCCTTCTGCTAGCAGCATTTCAATATCCATACAGTGACTCAGAGTGATGACTTTTGGAAGGAGGCTGCTCTGCAGAGGCAAGGACTTGCCTTCCAGGCCTGGCTCACAGCAGAGCCCATGTCTGCCAGCACAGGAGACAGGCACAGGCAGAGACAGGCACCTCTCCCACACTGTGGGCCAGGCAGATGACAAGGCAGTGACCAGACCCTGGAACCAAGAGCTGTTCGCTGTCTGCCACTCCACACCTGACAGGAGCCACACCAGAAACGTGCCTGCAGACAGAGCCTGGAAATTCACCCTCCAATGGTCTCCTTCCCTGTCAAAGAGCAGAGGTGAAGGGTGGCTCCTGGTCTGACTGTACCTATCCCAAATTCAGCCAGCAATAAGCAGCACAAATCCTGCCCCAGGAGCAAAGCCCAAGTTCTCCTGTGCCCCTAACAGCTCTGAGAGGTAGGGACAGACCTCACAGCCACCTGTGAGTAACGCAGAGGGACTGTTCTTTGAGCCAAGCTCTTTCCACTCAGACTGCAACAGGAATTAAGGAAAGACTTCTCCAACAGGAGCCACAACGTATCACAACCTAAGAAATCTGCACATGCCAGAAACATGAACTCTCCTGACTCTCTTCTTTTGTCCAGCTACAAAAGAAGCCATGAAACGTCACACTTGATGGTACAATGTTCCCCTGATCTCCAGTCAAGGTTGCATCAGACAATGTGTTGCCAGATTCTCCCATTATTTTGCTGCTTTAAAACCTTTAAAAATTTACAACTGCTGTGTAACAAGTGATAAAGCTGGTCCATGCGAGCACCAGCTCCAGTAAGGTGATTTGCATGAAGACAAGACAATGGCACAGAGGACTCCCACAGAGCTGGCTGTTACAGAGTTACCAGGAAAATTTAAACAGTATCTTGGGAACTTAATGCACAGCCATTTTCCTTTCAAGTTTTTCAAAAATTACTTCTTTGCAAGAATTAGAAAAGTAAAAATACCTACTTTAGGCTCAACCTGCTCGAGGAACTCAATCTCAAATTCATAGATGTTGTCTCCTTTGGCACCGTGACCCTGGGCTAAAAGACAAGAATTGACAGTCAGTGTGAGGTTCCACACACTCCACCTGCAAAGGATGCTTTGTACACAGAAATATTCAGCACTTATTCACTGCACTTTCTTCCTGCCTTCCTGGGAGGCAAGAGGAAACCACACAATAACAGGGAAGACACCAAAACGTTGCTTGGAGGAGCAGATGAAGGAGTCAGCAGCTAAAGCTGCTGCAAGTCTGCACCACGCTGGAAAAGGGTCCTTGCTGCAGGAAGGCACTGTGTGAAATTCCCAAAAGAGGGGCTCAAAAGGCTGCTCATGGATAACTCAAATCCAGCTGAAAATCTCCTGCCTTTGGGGCATCCAGCCTCTGCATGATGGAGCACCCAGGGAGATGGGTGCTGCTGGGTGTGTAGGAGGGTGATGTGGGGAGTCCCTCCCAACAGCAGGAGGGCATTTATCAGGGGTCATTTATCATCTCCCACATTGATCCTGTACCCAGAAGGGCTCCAAAACCCTGCACACTGTGCTTAATTCCCACCCTTCCACGCCGTAAACTGATCCCGATCGAGAACAAGATGTGCAACACCCTCCTATCAAATGGCCTGGCTGTGGCTCACCAGGGAGGCAGCAGCTCCTAATGAGGCATCTTAAAAAAATCCACCAAATAAAGGAGAAAACCCAATAAAACCAGTGACAGCAGATACACAGCACTACCTGGCCATGCCAACCAGCACCAGCTCCATGGTGCTGGAATGTGCAGCTGTCCAGCTGCAGAAAACCCATCTTTCAGGGCGAGATCTGCTTTAGTTTCCAAATGGAGCACTAGTTCCTGATGTGGAGGCTCGATAACAAGTGCACACAAGGTCTTTGTGAAAGGAAAAATTTCTGTGAGTTATGTCCAGGGTTTGGCTGGCCCAGGATGGGATGGATATATGGAAATTCCACTGGTATTTAAATATGGGGAGGTTGGGGTTTTCTTGTTAGATAAGATAGGGCCTGTTGTGGTTACCAGGGCTGGAACGCAGAGGGCTGTGGTTGGGAGTGTGGCAGATCTGAACATGCCCAGCACGATGGCTCCTGCCAGTGACGGGAACCAGGCACCCCAAGGTGGGGACAACTGGGACAGCGGCAGCCCCGAGTGGGGGCCAGGCTGAGACCCCCCCGCGATGGAGCCCCTACCTCTGAAGTGCAGGACATTGTCGGTGATGGTGATGTCCGGGTTCTGCGGAGGGAGAACATGCATTAGTTGGCAGCTCACACACCCGCGGGAGTCAGTGCATTCACCCGGGGGCTCCCGCCGGCCCCACGCCTGCACAGCCCTCCCCGG
>VXBT01005241.1:993038-1036013 GCA_013400235.1 Oriolus oriolus | reverse complement strand
TCCGGGCCCGCCCCGGCCCGCGGCGCCCCCGCGCCTGCGCACACCGACCCCGCCGGGCGGGGCCCCCGCGCCTGCGCGCGCCGCTGGGGGTGGGCGGGGTGGCCGTGGCTGAGTCCCTTCAGCGATTCCCTCGGGCTTATGGCTGAGAGTCATTGAACCGCAGCGTCGTCTGGGGTGGGAAAACCCTCCAAGATCCATTGTAACCATTCCCCGGCACTGCCGAGGCCGCCACTAAGCCATGCCCTCACATCCACGCGGCTTTGAAATCCCTCCGGTATGGGGATTCCACCGCTGCCGCGAGCAGCCTGTGCCAATGTTCAACAACCCTTTCTGTGAAGAAGTTTTCGCTAATATCCGAACGAAACCTCTCCTGGTGCAACTTAAGGCCGTTTTTCTTGTCCTGTGGCTTGTTGCCTGGTGGAAGAGACTGAGCCCATCCCAGCCATGACAGGAGAAGCTGATAAGAATTTAGAAAATACCAGTCTTAAGGCTGTGAGGCCCAACCTGTTAAGACTCTTCCACTGTCATTATTATGTGCCCCAGGACCTTCTGCTGGCCAAGCACTGGCACGAGGTGTCCAGACGAGCTATGTCTGCCTTGTCCTTGGAAGTGCCCAAGGCCAGGTTGGATGGGGTTTGGAGCAACCTGATTTAGGTGGCCCTGCCTATGATTAGAGCTGGATGAGCTTTAAGGTCCCTTCCAACCCACACTATTCCATGATTCTATGATAATAAGGCTGAAATAGGATAGCACTGACTTCAGTGTTGTTTCCAAAAAGGCCACCCCTCACTCCCTCAGCAGCTTACACAAGGGCTATCCTCATTCCAACAGCAAATCCATCCTCCCTCTAACCCTTCTTGGCACAACCTCTCTCTCCCAGCCTTGGGGTTTTCCATGTGAATCTGTGGTGTGGAGACACCAGGTCCATGCCCCAGCCTGCCCCTGGATGGAGAATTCCCAACCTCTGCCAGCCCCTGGTGCTGTGGAGCTACTGCAGAAGGTCAGGTGAGCTGTAGCAATGGTCCTCAGGAGGCTTTATTTCAGACTCAAACCCCACAGGCCCTTTGGAGAAGCGTGCGGGAAAAACCAGCCCTCAGGTCCCAGTGTGACCTGGAGCTTCCACCTGCACGTGCATTTTAGGAGGGAGCACCTGCAGAAAAGTTTTTTCTTCTGGTTTCTAAAGCATCAAAAAAGATTTTCCTTTGAAAAAATGGACTGTGCTTTGTAAAAGGAGATTCAGGGGTATAGAAACATTTGGCTGGGGGCACACAGCTCTGGAGCCTGGGGGTGTTTTGGGGGTTCACTGCACTGGAGCCTGGGTGTACCCTGGGTTTAACATTCATTATGACAGCTGGGAATTTCTTTCCGCTGTGGGAAGCATATCAGTGTGGAGGTGGTAGCAGGTTTTGGGGAGGAAAAAAACCGTTTTTTGAAACTGCAGCGTCCTTGTGCACTGGGGGGTTGCATGATCTGAGCCCCGTACATGGTGTAGTGTGTGTGTGTTTGTCCCAGTCCCTGTGCAAGGGGTCCCTGTGTCCCGCGTCCCGGTCCCCGTGCCCGGGTGGGTGTCACAGCCTCGCCTTCGGTCCTCCCGACCGGCAGGCGGCGCCGTCGCCGGCACGGCGCGGTGCCCGTCGCCGCTCCTGGAAGCGGAAGCGGAAGCGGCAGCAGCGGTCCGGGGGGGGCGGTTCGGCAGCAGCGCCGCCGCGGAGCGCCGTGAGTACCGGGGGAACGCCGGGGGCCGGGCAGGGGGCTCCGCTCCGGGGAGGATCCCTGGGGGCACTGGGACTTCTGAGGTGGTTGAGAGGAGGGGACTTGACCCGGGGCGGCCGGGCCTTCCGCCCGCGGCCAGGCCTGGCCGTCGCCCCGGCCGAGGAGGGACCCCCGGGATCTGCCTGCCGCTACCCCGGCATCTGTCCCTGGCCTTGGGGGCACTCTGGCATCTGCCTCTGGCCGTGGGGCCTGCCCGGAGATCTGCTTCTGGCCATGGAGGCCCCCGCCCGGGATCTGCCCCCGGCTGGGGAGAGCCCACCGCGATCTGCTCCCGGCCCTAGCGGGACCCCCGAGGTCCTCTCCCGGCTGTGGAGGGTCCCTCGGGATCTGTCCCCAGTCGTGGAGGAACCCCCGAGATCTGACAGGCCGTGGAGGGATCCCCGGGGTCTGCCCGCCGCGCCCCCCCTCCCCGAGATCTGCCCCCGGCCGTGGAGGAACCCCCGGGGGCATCACCCTGAGCAGACATTCCCGTGCCGGGTGGCCGTTCCCACTGCTATGGGCTCGTTAACGTCCGCTGCTCTTCGGTTTTTGTCCCTTTTCCTGCGAGAAGTAGGTCGGGTTAAGAAATAGCAGCATCTGAGGGTAGGTGGGGAAAGGAGGTTTTTTCTTTGTTGGAATTCTGCAGATTAAACGAGATTTGCGGTTCAGGTTTGAAGATTCATTGTCAGTTCCTGACGCTATCTCGAGCACATCACTGCTCGGTGCATGCCTTGGACCCTCCTTCCAGTTGGACAGGGCTCTTTTGTTCTGGATTTTTGTACTGTAAATAGTGTAGGCAGAAGAAAGACCTATGTTTATTGGGTTTGTGTTGCCAAAAGTGAAATGAAACTATTTGTGTTAAGTTGGGTTTGTGTCAAGTTGTAGATCATCTTTTCCACTCCTCTGGGGAGATGTCTCAGCTGCTTTGTAGAGCCATGGGAGAGCCAGTCCATCAGAGAGCTCTGCCAGCTGCCTTGAGCTCCAGTGATCCTTCAATGCCTGTTTGCTCGAGGGAAGTGCTTTATTTAGGCTGTATTCGTGTTTTGTCAGGCTCAGGCCAACATGCTCTGCCTCAGCAGCATACACAACACTTGTGCAGTCTTTCCATGCTATATATAGACACCCCCTCCCTCCCTTTGAGGATTGACAATCCTACACCTTGGGCTCTCCAGGAATGAGCTATGTGACAGGAGTTTATAGCTTGGATCCTTTTGGAGCTGCCCTCAGCTCTGGGCTTTACAGTGGGAGGACTTGGTTTCCTCTTGCCAGACGTCTGGGCCGATAATTTCAGCTCAGATACACTTTGTAAAGCACAGCTGACTGCAGGAAGAGATATCTGCTGAATTAATAACCTGTTGGGCGGATAAGACTTGTGTTGCAGATAAATCTGTTTGGGAAATGCTTTTTTCACTGTGTCCCCTTCTGGTACTTGTAATTGGGGCAATATAATAGTGTTGATCACTTGCTAGACCCTTCTGGGCTTAGTTTGAAAGGAGGTACAAGCAAACCCAAGAAGTTATGGGAGAACAATGGGAATAAGGACATGAGCTGCCTAAGCCTGTTGTGTGGCCTGATGATTCTAGATCAGCTACCAGTGTTGTTTTGTCTAAGCAGTGGTTTGTCCAAGCTCTTCCTCCACTCCTAATTATCCCCTGTTCTGATATCAGTGTAGTGAGGTGATATTTGTGCAGGTCTTGTGGGCAAAGAAGCAGGTAGGAGCTTAAAGGGGAAGAATTTATTCTCTTCATGCACTAAAATGAATGGTTGGTATGTGTGGACATGGGAAACACAACAATAAATCTGTGGCTCCATGAAGTCTTTAGTCCCATTCTGAAAGGCTGAGTGATTCCAGCCTGTTCTCCAGAGCGGAAATATCTTTCCTAGTCCTCTTCCTTCTACTGTGGGTTTTATTCCCCACATGAAATGATGGTTTTCTTAAAGCAGTTTTGCTGTGGGGTGTGTTTGGAGCGTGCATGGAGGGTTTGCTGGAGCTGAAGCTCTGCTGTTCTGTTTTTTCCAGAAAAATGCAACATGGCAGCAGCAATGGAAACTGAACAGCCGGGCCTGGAAATCTTTGAGACTGCAGGTCATGAGGAGCAGGTCCCGAGAGAGGAGCAGCCAAAACTGGAACCTTTCTATGTAGAGAGGCATTCCTGGAGCCAGCTTCGGAAACTGCTCACAGATACACGGAAGTATCATGGATACATGATGGCAAAAGCCCCTCATGACTTCACGTTTGTGAAGAAAAATGATCCCGAAGGACCTCATTCCGATAGGATCTACTATCTGGGTAAGCTGGCTGTGACAGTGTCACTGCAGGGCTGTTTGGGATTGACTGTTCCTGACAGCTGGGTGTTCCTGGCAATTAAATCAGAAGGGATTCCAGGCCACACTGACTGGTCAAAAGTCATGATTGTGATCGTAATATCTCATTAAAACTTATGATGTTATCTCCCATGGGAGTGGCATGATTGGAGGTGACCCATTAGGCCTGGAAAAGAACTGGGAAGTGTCCTTTGGGGCATGTTCCCAAGCTGGAAGTCCCTCTTCTCTCACCTCAAGTATATGCTCTCTCCAAAAGCTGTGCAGGTTTATCTCCTTTCTCTTATTACAGCTGTTGGGTGGAACCTTGTTCTCTTTCAAAATTTCCTTCCAAAGCAGAGATTTTAAGTGTAATTTTGAAAGTCCTTTGTGCCTCAGCTACCGATGGAGCAGGTTTTCCAAGAATCCTGTGGGAAATAAATAGCAGCGTAGGTCAGGGGCAGCTTAGAGAGTAAATACTTTTCTTAACATTTTTGGTCTTAATAATAAAATAGTTTATGTAGTTTGTTGTTCTTGGATTCAGTGCCTCACTTGTGCATTGTTTCACTAATTAATGTTCACTTGATAGAAGTGATTTGGCACCATAAATGATACTGTGAGCAGCCCTCTGAGTGGCTTTTTGGAGCGGGCCTTGTGGTAGAGGAATGCTTTTGTCAAGAGCTGCAGTAGCTGAACATAAATCCTGAAAACCTGGATTAGGGAGAGAAGCAATGGCTGAAGCAGAGGCCTAGGAGCCAGAGCCATGTTATAGCCCCACTGCTTGCCACTTAGGCTGCTTAAGCTGTAGCCCAAGTTTGTGATTCACAGAGTCTTTACATGTGCTGTGCAGTGACAGCAGTCAGAAAACTGCTGCTCTTTTTCTCCTTTTCAGAGTATGGGGGTCATAATCCTTGGATGATGCTGAGTTCAAGCACATCATGGGTGGGTTGAGGTTGATTCCTCTGGGATGAGCTCTGGTTTCCCAAGTGCCACTTCCTGAGCTACAGATCAGGCTCGGCCTTCCCTGGAGCACACGTGGCTCCCTCTGGGCTGACCCCCATGTGCCTGGGCAGGAGCCTTCAGAAACCTGAGTGAGGTTTCACTGACTAAGGAGAGACTTTCAATGACTGAGGGAGAGGAGCAGGAAAGGGGTGTTCAAACCTCCCTAAAGGTCCATTACCTTAGGCGGTGTATCCCAGACAGGAGAACTGGCACAAAAGTCCTCCTTGATTTATAAAGCTTACGGAATAAAAGGGCAGTAAGAAAACAGAGTGCTTCAGGCAGCATGGGATAAGTCAGGGTGTCATTGTTCTCTGCCTTCTCTGTGACTTGCATTTCTGTGAAGCAGGGAACTCCCAGAGCGAGGCTGCAGTGCAGAGACCATCAGTACTTCCTCTGGTAGGAAGGGCCTGGGAGACTGTTCCTGGGCATCCTTTAAGAGTGTTTGGATTATTAACAGAAAGCTAATGTATGTTTTTTTTCTCCTCACTTTCACAATAGCAATGTCTGGGGAGAACAGGGAGAACACACTCTTCTATTCTGAAATTCCCAAAACCGTAAACAAAGCTGCCGTCCTGCTGCTTTCCTGGAAGCCTCTTCTGGATCTTTTTCCGGTGAGTCCTGATTTTTTTCTTACTTCAAGCGCGTGGGATTTGCGGTTTTCATCTTGAAAATTTGAAGTTTATTGTCTTAAAAATTTTAAGATTCTTGTACGTGCCAGCCCTGCAGCCATCCCAAAATGAAGCACAGCTTTCTCCTCGGTGTTTGGAGTTCCATCCTCTCTATGTGCTGGATGATTCCTTTGCTGGCAGAGATGGCAAGTGCTAATTTGCATCAAGTTCTGTGCTGTGGGATCCTGGGGATTGCTGAAGGAGCCTGGAGTCTCCAATCACTTCCCTGCTGTCTTGCAGGGGAAGTGATGATTCTCCCGAGGATCAGTCAGTGGCTCTGTGACTCATGCTGGAGCAGAGGATCCCTTTCCCACTCACTGAGATGTGGATTCCCTTTTCCTTGCTGCACATAGCAAGCCCGCACCATCCCATCCCATGCACCATGGCAGGCTGGAGGAGGTGGGACAAACCCCACATGGAATGAGGTGTATTTTCCCCATATTATTTCCCAGGGCTGTCAGCCAGACATAAAACTCTGGCTGTGCTCTCCTCCCACTAGACCAGTCACTGCATGTCTGGGAAAGTGAGCAAAGCCTCTCCTGCTTGTTCTAGAAATAACAGACCCTCAGTCTGAGCTTTCTTATACCAGGGAATATTGGGAATTATGCTGGCCATGCTGTGGAAGGAGTGGCTGTCAGTTTATAGTTGTGTGGGATCTGATCATGGCCTGCACCTACAAGTGCTGATGGCAGAGGCAAAGCAGGAGCGGGCTTCCAGCCGGCAGCAGGATTCTGGAGGAGGAGGATGTCTGCTCAGCCATCTGCTCCTGGAAGCAGAGTAAGGCATGCAGAGCAGAGTTGTTGATTGGGCTTCTCTGCCTGTTTTCAGGCCATCCTGGACTATGGGATGTACTCCCGGGAAGAGGAGTTGCTGCGGGAGAGGAAGCGGATCGGCACCGTTGGGATTGCCTCCTATGATTACCACCGAGAGAGCGGCACCTTTCTGTTCCAGGCAGGGAGTGGGATTTATCATGTGAAGGATGGAGGCCCCCATGGATTCACTGTGAGTTTACTCATCTTCTGTCTCTCTGCAGGACTTTGCTCTGGCAAGAGCCTCCTTTGGCTTGGAGTGAGAGCAAAGAGCTGATTATCAGCAGTTATTGCACTGGTACAGGAAGGACTTCAATGACACTGGAAACAGGGTTATTCACAGGGATGTGTTTCCATGATTGTAGAAACTCAGATGCAGGGCTACAAGAAATGGTAAAATGGTGGCAGCAAGGCAGGACACCAGATTTGTTTGATTTTTCATGACTAGCAGTGTCCATAAAAAGCAACAAAAGGCTCCATGCTCTTCCACAGAGTCAGACATCACATCAGAGACAACTTTTATCCCCAGGCTGCAGTTTCCAGGTCACTGTTCCGTGGTCAGTGCTGGATGTGTTACACCATTTTTACACCATTTGACTGTACAACTTCCAGAACAAGCAGCCTTCACTCTGCTGGTGCTGAAGCTGGCCTTCAAAGCTGAAAAAATTTATTATAAAAGATGCCTGGTTGTTTGTCTAACCCTGTTGTCAGGGCTAATTTACTGTATCTCGAGTTGCTTTTGGAGGACAAGGTTGCATGTTCTGCCAGCCCCTTTTAGGGTGCTGTTTTTAAGGGTGTGCCAGGCTTCTCTACACAAGCTGCCCTCTGATTTGGGGCTGATCCTCAGCCCTGGGGAAAGAGGCCTCGTGGGACCTTGGTAGGGGCACAACCTTCCCTATAAAATATCTGCGTGGTATTTTTATGTGTGTAAAGTGGATAGATTCCTCTCTTGACATGTATTTGAAGTCAGTGTCCACACTGCTGTGATCTTCTGAAAATCCAGGTTACTCAGTGGATGTGTTCCTGTGTTATACCTTACTGTGCTTCTTTTTTTTTTTTTTTTTTAATTCCAAACAGCAACAGCCTTTAAGACCCATTCTGGTAGAGACCAGTTGTCCAAATATCCGGATGGATCCCAAGCTTTGTCCGGCTGATCCAAATTGGATTGCGTTTATCCATTGCAATGACATCTGGATATCTAATATAGAATCCAGGGAAGAAAGGAGGCTGACGTTTGTGCACAATGGTAATGCATCCTGAATTAAATTCCTGTACCTCCTCTGCACTTGTTCTTGCTAGACTGCATTAAGCAATGGCACTAAAGGTTCTCCTGAATTGGGATAGTGGCCACTGTTTATTCCACCTTGTTTGTCACATTCTGTAGACGTCCTGTAGTGCGGATATGGGATGATTCTTTTCCCTGCACTGTGCAATCTGGCAGAATGTGTTGTTTGTTGGATACATATGGAAGGGCTCTTCTGAAACACAGCACATTGCTTTTCTATGGAGCAGTCTTTTTTGTGTGGAGGAGCTGTGGGTGGAATAGAGCTGTAGGAAAGTTTCTGTCAGTGAAATCAGGCTGCAGAGACTTTTAGAAACAATTTAGGCAGTTTCTGAATAGCACTGGGCTTCTGCTGGCCCCTTATACTCAATGACTTAGGTTCTCACTTCTTACCCTCTCCAACTCTTTTTAGGCATTTATCCTGGAAGAAAGAAAATGGGAAATTGTGGATAAAACACTTTAAAAATCAATTGCATTTTGTATTTATAATCTAAATTGTAGTCAATTGAAATTTCTGACACTTTATAATAATGCTTTAGATTATTTAAATGCTAAATATTAAAATATTATGTAAGTACAGTAAAAATAAACTGTAGCAATGACTCCTTCTCAGATGATAATTATTTATGGAGCGCTGCTAAGTTACCTCCAGGGTAACAGGAAAAATATTGAAGCCCTATGGATATGTCATCATGTTGAGATGTTATGTAAGTCTGTTACTTTTGGTTCATACAGTGAATGAAACACTGATGCTTTCATTTTTCTGAATGTTCATGTTTTCAGTTTCAGTTGTTCAGAGAGGTTTGGGGTTTTGATTTTCTCAGAAGTTGTAGTTCCAATTCACTGAACTCAGGTACAGAGAACATTTTCTTTTTTTGACTAATTGAGAGCCTGATTAGGTGCAAGTAAGAAGAGATAATGGCTTTCCTTTCCTAAAAGAAGTTGCCATGTCAGAGAGGATTAAATCCTCCCTAAGTATATGAACAGAGAAGGCTGGAAGCAGAAAACAAATCTGCTGAGAAGTCAGATTTATTATTGTGTAATTGTTCCCTGGGGGTGAACTTGGGCTGTGTTTGGGATAATGCAGAGCTGGTTTGGTTCTGCAGTACATCATGAGCTAATTCTTTGGTGTCTTTTTTTAGAACTGGCCAATGTTGAGGAGGATCCAAAATCTGCTGGTGTGGCTACTTTTGTGCTGCAGGAGGAGTTTGACAGATACACTGGCTATTGGTGGTGCCCAAAGGCACAGCCAGGTAAGTGTGGGGATCCAGTGTGGCTGACAGGCCCTGTCCAGTGCAGAGCTCTCTCTTCCTCCTACTTATCTTTATGCAAGTTGGGAATGGCCTCCTTTGGAGCTGTCTGCAGCAGGGGGCAGGTTACAGGGGCCTTGTGAGCACTGGGGGGAGAGACTTCCCTTCTCACGACAGTGGTGGGAGTTGTAAGAGTCTCAGTGTTTTGCTTAAAGAAACATGAAGCACAGGCTTTGTTGGATTTTTCTTCATCCTTCCAATCTGCTTGTGCTCCTGAGAGGATATTGATGCCTGCAATAACTGATAATTCTGTACTGTAATTTTGTAATGTTAATTCATTTACAGCACTGGATGGGGGTAAAGTTCTTCAAATTCTTTATGAAGAAAACGATGAGTCAGAGGTAGAAATTATCCATGTCACTTCACCCATGCTGGAGACAAGAAGAACAGATTCTTTCCGGTACCCCAAAACTGGTGAGACCCTGAAACCTTACATCCCTGTTTCTGGAAGACACTTGTTTTATTCCGTGTGCCTGGCAGCAGTGACTCTCCAAGCTTAGAGCAGAGAGGTGTTGAGTAGTCTTTGAACTGGTGTCCAGATGGTGCAAATGTGTTTGGGGAAGCTGCTCTGGAGGCTGGATGAGTCACTGGTGACTGTGCTGATACTGCAGCCATGTGGTCACTGAGGGCTCTGGGGTCAGGAGATGACAGAAACTCTCTCTCACTGTCAATGTTTGAGCCACTCTCTGGGATCCTGCCAGACCTGAGTTGTTGCGGAGTTGATTCTCATTACACCTCTGTGTTTCTGAGGGAACAGCTCCGGAATTACAGCCTTTTGGGGTTTTGGGAGGGTTTCTGTTTAGCTGCTGGCACTGCCCTGGCAGTTCAAGTTCTGAAGGACTCTGATCTCTAGGATTGCTCTTGGACTTTGAAAAGCAAACCTGTCCTGCTGCAGCCTGCCAGGAAAACCACCTGTGGTCACATTTGCAAACAGTGGATGATATGGAGGCTTCAGCAGTGAAGGATTGAGGGCAGGCTTGAAGTGGAGTGCCACTGGAAGCAGGGAAGTGGGATTTAAGCAGACCTGCTAAGGGCTAATTCACTGTCTGGTGTGGGGCAGGTTTGAACAGTTCTGAGATGTCCCTGCTGTCACAGCAGGACACACTGCTCTGGTAACAGTGGTTTGCTCTCTTTCTTCGTTCCTGAAATCTTCATTTTTTGGAGAAATACCTTCTGTTTGGCTGATGTTCTCAAGCTGCAGAGTTCATTCCGATCTTGTAGATTCCACAGTTCACTGGAAAAGCTTTCTGCTTTTCCTCATTTACTACTTGTATCTAGGAGAGAAAAGGGCTCAGTGTGAAGCTGGGAAGAAAGAGGTAACACCTCATGGTTTTTTGGGACATGTGAACACTCAGATTTCTGAGAGTATTTTGCCATGGCTCTATTCAATGCAAAGAAAACAAGCTAACGAAAGCCCCAATCCCTTAAACAATATGTAGCTTTATTATCATAATGGCACTAGTGATGGCAATAAATTTTTAGGTGTTTAATTTTCACAGATGCTCTTTAGCACTGGATCACTTTCTATGTACCACCTTGGACTAACAGCCAAACAGCGAACCAAAGTTTGCTTTTCTATTCCACTCACTCCTGAGCATTTACTTCCACCCTGTAAATGCATCTGCTGATTGTGGGAGAGAAGACTGACTGTTACAGTGGTGTGGCTCTTGATCTGTTTGCAGACTTACACCCTCTAAATCTCCTCACGGTTGCATTTTCTTTTTTCCCTGCCTGGTTCTGTGCTGCCTCTCACACATGCAGGGAGGCTATTTGATCAAAGACCATTCTGCTGTTTGCCTTTTCCAGTCCTGTATGAATAACACTACAATAATGCACAGCAAACAATTGGTGCCTGACTGCTAACATCTGTTTTTATAGGTACAGCAAATCCAAAGGTCACTTTCAAGATCTCTGAAGTGACAATCAATGCAGAAGGCAGAGTAAGTCTATGTTCTGTTTATTTGCCAAATACATATAATTGCCATGATATTTTTTTTTTTGTAAAATTCATTTTCCAATTCTGTACAAAGAAACTTTGCTGGTTGTGATGGCTTCCTGGCTTCTCTGGAGGCAATGCCCTTGGCTCATTCCTGTGCAGATACTCAGTGTGCAGCAGTATTTCTCAAGGCTGTGCTTTCCTTCGCTACCACTGGTGTGTGAACTCAGCTGCAGAGCAGAGTATTGTAGGTGTGGATGGTTAGACCTTCTTATGTGACTGATCTCTTGATTGGCGGCAGATATTGGGAAAATTGGATTGCAAATACGGTATATCACCTTACAAAAGCATGAACATATGGAAAGAGATGAACTTTGCTTTTGCCCAGGGATTTTTTAAACAGATGGAGAAATTTCCACAGCCCAGTCCAAGATACTTGGACAGATGGGAAATCAATCTTATCAAACAGATACATTAACAGCCGTAAATTATTGGAATTCTCCCAACTCTTGAGCTACTTCAGCCATAAGCAGTTACCTGCTGGGATAGTGATGCTGGTGTCAGCCAGCAAAGGCAGGGAAAGCCTTCAGGACGCTTTGGGTACCACTGGGACTTTTTCCCAGTCCCAGCCAGGGACAGACTGCAGCCCTGCATACCATGAATTAGAATCACATTGATAACTGGGTGTCATGCAGGATGTTCAGCACCTATCCATGAAAATGCTACAGAACAGCTTGGTACAAATCACCTCCCCTTTACAGGGAGGAACTGAGAGTTCAAATGAGTTGTGAGAGATGAATGATGGGTTTGTGAGCAGCATCCAGATTTCTCTGGTCCCAGCCCTGGTTGTACTGGCAGTGTGCAGCTCTCCTGCTGTGCTGGGGTCTGGCTGCAGTCGGGATTCAGTCCCCTGTGTTGCAAAGGCTGAACAATCTAAATTGCATGAGCTGCACAGAAAAAGTCTTCTGTGTCCAGGCTCTCATCGTGCATGAAAAACTGGTTGTGGGGGTTCATCTCAGTGTCACTGAATTGCTGCTTTGTCAACAGATTGCAGATGTTGTGGATAAAGAGCTAGTTCAGCCCTTCGAGATCCTCTTTGAAGGAGTAGAGTACATTGCTAGAGCTGGGTGGACGCCAGAAGGAAAATAGTGCGTATGTTAATCCTGTCTCTGCTCAGAGGGTTTGGGGTCATACAGTCAGAAGCAGATTGTAGTGGTCTCTGTCTTCTTCCAGCTTAAGCCTGCTTTCACTTTTACATTGCTACCAACTTGTTTGTGCAAAGGGGACCATTTTTCCAGAAGCCAAACCAGAGCCCTCCTTGTGTCTTTCTCTGCTCCCTGGCCCTACTGCTTTGGGTTTGGGCACTCGCAGCCTTTGATGTGTGTGTCCTCTCAGCATCCCTGTGAGAGAGAGTGCAGTGCTATTATCCCCATTTTACAGATGGGGAACTGAAGCCCAGAGAGGTTAAGTGCCTTGCCATGGTCACACAGGAAGTCTGTGGCTGAGGAGAGAAATGAGCCCAGGTCCCCCAGGCCCTAGGCTAGCGCCCTAACCACTGGACCATCCTTGCTGACCAGACTTACTGATCAGAAAACCTGCTGTAAGTGCTACTTACATTTGCATGTCATTTTAACCCTGTAGATGATGTAGTACAGTGTTTCTAACTCACCAGAAGCTTCTCCAAAAGGGTATTTCACTGAAAGGGTTGTCCAGCCCTGGCACAGGCTGCCCAGGGCAGTGTTGGAATCACCATCCCTGGAGGGACTTTAAAGCTGAGTAGATGTGGCACTTGGGGACATGGTTAGTGGTGGGCTTGGCAGTGCTGGAGGAATGGCTGGACTCAATGATCTTAAGGGTTTTTTCCAACCCAAATGATTTTATGGTTTTCCGCAATTGCACTCCTCCAGTTTTTGAATCTAAAGATGGCATTCACCTTTTTAATTTCTTTCCCATCCAAATGTGGAAGAAATCCAGGGACACATTTGCTACTTTATGCTGCTTTTTGCAGGATTATTGTTGGAGCTACATGTAAAACCATCAGAATATGGCAGGGGCTGCTGCTGGTCCTTTTAGGTGTCAGTGTTATTCTCTGCCAGGTGTAGATCTAAAAGTAGTATTTTCACAAGCATCCTGAAATTTCAATTGAAATTTTTCTGCTTCATTATTCCCTCTGATTTTTCTCTTCTCTTTCTCCCTTGAAGCACAATTCAAATCGGGGAGAACAGAATGAGTTAAACTTTTGAACTTGCAGTGCTTATGCAATATTAAAATGAAGTGAAATAGGTTCTTGTGTTATGGAAGAAATTTGTTTATGTGGGTGAAATTTTGCACGTGACAATCTGCAATTGAATATTCTTGACTCCCTCAAAATGCCTAGTGCTACTGAGTGTCTGCTGAGATTTTCAGACTTGTGTCATACTCATGGTTGCATGTTATTTTCTCTAATATCTGTGTCCTCAACAGCATCTGGTCCATTTTGCTGGATCGCTCCCAAACTCGGCTTCAGATAGTCCTGATCCCTCCTGCATTATTCATCCCCACAGAAGATGATGCAATGGAAAGACAGAAACTTATTGATGCTGTACCAGATTCTGTTACACCTTTCATTATTTATGAAGAAACGACAGACATCTGGATAAATGTAAGAATTTGAATTTCAGCCTTCTCTGACAGTTTGTAGCACTTGAGCAATGTTGGTGTTACTGCGCTGTTCAAGGAGAGTTATCCTGTCGTGCAAGTTCTGTGCATATTTGGTGCTTGCTGCTGTAAAAAACAGGATGTAGAGAACAGATTTGGGTATGAAAACAGAGCTGCTTCGCTTGAGTCTATGCAGTGCTCAGAGCCAGGAGCAGAGCCCAGGGCTCTGGTGTTCCCAGGCAGCCCCTTGCCCACAGCGTCACTGACACTCTCCAGCTTCTTGGTGCCAATTGTTAGCACCAGCAGTGCCACCAGATGAAATATTCTCCAGGCAACAAAGATGTATCAAGATGACACTGAGTGAACAAGTCCTGAGAGTCAGCTAACAGGCACTGAACCCCTCCTGAACTACATCTGGTCTTGGTGAAACAGATTAAGGGTGTGATGTTCTGGGAGGTGAACTTCAGGGCCTGTGCTGAGAGCAGTCATGGGTGTGCCTGGTCACTGCTGTAAACTGTCCCTCTCCTCACACTGCTGCACATCCATGTCTCTGCAGTGACATCCCGTTGGAGGTGTGCCTGGGAGCATCAATCACTGGCACATAGTTGTATCTTTCAGCAGAGAGCATTTGCACAAAAACTTCCAGTGAATGGTCCCTATACAGCAAGTGCTGTCTATGATACCACATTCCTTAGTAAGTGTTTGGTTTCAGGATGGTGCAGCGAGTTTCCCTTTCTCCATTGTTTTTACTGGCTGAAGTGTTTTTTGACTGGCAGCTCATACTGTGAAGATAAATGCTCCCAAGTCCTCCAAAGATTGTCCCTTGAAGCAAGAGCTGACATGTTGATGAGTGGGAAGATGATGTCATCTCATCCTTCTTTAAATAATCCTTCACTTGCAGGCAGCACAGGACAGAGGTCTGCAGAGCTGGACCCACCTCTGTGTCTAAGCTAGAAGGGCAGGTGCAAAAAAACTTAATTATTTTGGTGACCAGGATATAGAGTTAGACTGGCAGAAAGCTGGAGCTGTGGGGATGTGGCACTGGCTGCAGACCCCCCTGGCTCCAAGTGTAACTGGTTCTCCCAGTAAGGGACAGTGCTGCACCCAGTTAGCCTGCACTGTCTGGTCTGTGTTAAGCAGCGAGAGGAACATATTTTGTGTGACTGCAGTGCCAGAGTCCTGCTGATAGCAATAATCCACTGCTCTGTCTCCTCAGATCCATGATATCTTCCATGTCTTCCCTCAAACCCATGAAGATGAGATAGAGTTCATTTTTGCCTCCGAGTGCAAAACAGGCTTCCGGCACCTGTACAAGGTCACCTCGGTTCTGAAGGAGAGCAAGTACAAACGGTCCTGTGGAGGCCTCCCTGCTCCAAGTAAGGGGAATTTTTCTTGTGCTTTAATTGGGCATTTGTTGCTGACCAGTGAGGAAATAAATGTCCTTCCAGCTGGCAGGAATTACTGTCTTATTGGAAACTTCTGCTGTTTTCCAGGAAAGCACTTCAATGTACAGTCATTCCTCTGGAAATTGTACAGGGGTTACTCTATTTTCACCTTGCCTTAGTTTTAACCCCGGTCCTTCCTTATGGACTAGAGGAAAAAGTTTCCAAAAGCCAGATGGGAAACAAGCTCCCTGTGATACTGTGAGACATACTTGGCTTTTCCTCCTCACTGCTGGAACTTGGTCTTGCTCAGATGCAGGAAATCACTGTGTGCAAAGCTCCCAGAGTGGTTTTTTCCACAGCATGTGTTCTTTAATTCACAATTTCATGCTGTGATACTTAATTTACTTAGTGTGTGTTCAAGGCACCTACTGAACTCTGTATGCACAAAAAATACCCCTAATTTTACTAGAGGTCCTAGTTCCATGCAACTGTTGTGGGTCTTTTATCCACATAGCATAATATCTGGGGTTGATTAGATTTCTCTGAATGTATCTGACTTATTTTTCTTGCTAAATCTCCCTCATTCTAAGGAAAATGAAATCATCTTTAAAAAGCAGAGTTCTTGAAAAATTTGCCATTTCTGACACCTCATATTTCTGTTGCCTGCCTATTGTTCAGTATAAAACCTTTATTTCTATGCAAGTGACAAAATATTTTTAGAAATAAAAATCTCTGTACGCTGGCTGTTTGCAGGTGACTTCAAGTGCCTCATCAAAGAGGAGATAGCAATTACCAGTGGGGAATGGGAAGTGCTTGGCAGACATGGATCCAACGTAAGTCTTGCTCTTGCTTCATGGATATCCTGCCACACACACAGGGAGACGGTCCCTTGGAGGGATCAGCATAAATCTATTAATCCAGTATGGTTTTAGCCAAAATACACAGTATTTCTGTTCTGTGTAACTTGTGAGCTTGCACAAGGAGGGAAGGAATGGTCCCCAAACTCCTGCTCTTCTAGCTCTGAGCTGGATGAATTCTTTGATCATTTGGATTAAACTGACAGAGTTGTGGACAGTAAGAACAATTGTTTGGTTTATCCCTTGAAGATTGCTGGGCTCCAACTCAGCATTATGGAAGTGGAGCAGGAGGGATGTGGGGGAGACTTTGAGGCAGTAGAACTGGATATTGAGGGATATGCTGTTTGTTTTGTTCCTGACAGATCTATGTGGATGAAGCCAAAAAACTGGTGTACTTTCAAGGCACAAAAGACTCACCTCTGGAGCATCACTTGTACGTTGTTAACTACGAGAACCCTGGGGAAGTGAACCGTCTGACAGAGCGTGGTTACTCGCACGCCTGCTGTGTCAGCCAGGTACCTGTGCCTGCCAGGGCTGGCTGGGCTGCTCTGCCTTAGCCTAGGCTTATCCTGTCACTCAGCAGACAGGGCAGTATTTATATATAACAAAAGCAGATTTAAGACTGTGTTGTGCCCTCCTGTATGTTGTACAGTCAGTGTGTAAAACCACCCTGGAAATCAGACTTGATGTCCTGGTTCCGTTGCTCTCCAGCTCACTTCAGGCAAAAGGAGCTGGGATGAATTGTTTGAAACTCTTTGAGCCTGACTCTCTGCCTGCAGTGGACTAGAGAGCAATCACCAGAGGAGATGAGCCTGGGCAGCATTGGGTGGAGTTCCAGGAATGCAGCTGGGAATTCATGACCCAGAAGAAGGTGTGTGACAAGCTCCTCATGCCACTCTTCAATTTGCAGATGTATCTTTGGGTTTGGAGTGTTAAGGACTGTAGTGTTTCAGAAACAAAAGTGCTCAGATTTCTGGTTTAATTTGGTCCATAAGCATCTTCTGAAAGATCTGAATGCAAAAAGAAATGATCACTTGCTTGTGCCTCTGCACTGAGGAATTCAAGACATGTTCTTTTTCTCCCCAGGACTGTGACATGTTCATCAGCAAGTACAGTAATCAGAAGAACCCCCACTGTGTGTCACTGTACAGGCTGACAGGATCGGAAAATGATGCAGCTCATAGGACTAAGGAATTCTGGGCTACCATTTTAGATTCAGCAGGTAATGTCATGGATGAGGAACAGGAAAAGGACAAGCAGGATCACAGAATGAAAGATTTCCCAGCATATGCTTGCTTGAGATTTGCTGTTGTGGCTGATCAGACTTGTCTCTGAAACTCAGGCTTGTGTGAGGAGTTCTGTGAAGTGCAGGAGGGACATTTTCAGCTCAGCAACAAATGGATATAAACAGACCATGGAGGAATTTAGAATGGATATTACCGAGTTTCTCCTGCCAGTTTTAGCTTAGAGAGGGATTTAAGTGCACTCACTTGCTCTGTGTGATGTGCCTGCTAAAGAGTGTGTTCCTGGGGAGGGAGGTGCACTTCTTAAATAGTGTGTGCTGCTGCCTACTTGTGTCTTTGTGAGACAGCTCTTGGGCTATAATCTTCCACTGGATTTCTGTTCCTTTTCATTTCTCCTTACCTGAGGCATACTCCATGTCCTGTGCTTCCCATGTGTTAATGTAGCAAGTCCTAAGTGGGATTAGGAAGGGATAGGACGTTTGTAATGGCTATGTCAGGGGAGAAGAGTTACAGTTGTTCACAGGAGAGCAGGGATGGGAATGTGATAGGGCTCAGAAAGCTCACCTAGGGCTGGGGCATTCCCAGTCTCTGCCTGGACCCAGCCACATCCACTGGAAAGCGTGGCAGACTTCCACTGGGATTGCAGTGAGACTGGTGACAGGGCAGTGGTGAAGCATTCCCTTTTAAACCAGGCTTTCTGTTCCCTCCCATGGCAGGTCCTCTCCCCGATTACATTCCCCCTGAAGTGTTCTCCTTTGAGAGCTCCACGGGGTTCACGCTGTATGGAATGATGTACAAACCCCACAACCTGCAGCCTGGGAAGAAGTACCCCACAGTGCTCTTCATCTATGGGGGCCCTCAGGTGAGTTGGTGAGCAGTGGGATGGTCTGGCAGGGATCATCACTCCACTGCTTTCCTGCAGGAACAGTTCCTGCTCTGTGCTGAGGGCTGCAGATGGCATTTTGCCTATTGGGTGAGTAGGTCCTTGGCCAAAGGTGCTGTAAGGATTCATGATCTCCAGGTCATGGATCCAGGCACTGCCACTTGTCTGAGGACAGGTATGGAGTAGCAGAGCTGGAAGTGGGAGAAAGGGGAATCAGGTAGTTCTGTCTCCTCCTCTCTAGTTGCCTCATTGGACCTCAGTTCAGCTCTTCATGCCCATGACACAGAATGGCTTGTTTTACTGGGGGAAGAGTTTATTGCATGGCAGGGAGAGGGAATCTTGCAGCAGGGAGTAGGGATCTTGAAAACTTTACGTTATAAAATTGTATATTTAAAGGTAAATATAAACAAAATCTGAAACTGGATTAAGAGGTGACCTCTGGATTCTGTGCTGCTCTTCTATTCCAGGTACAGCTGGTGAACAACCGGTTTAAAGGAATCAAGTACTTCCGACTGAACACTTTGGCCTCTTTAGGCTATGTTGTTGTTGTCATTGACAATAGGGGCTCCTGCCACCGAGGGCTGAAGTTTGAAGGAGCCTTTAAATACAAAATGGTAAGTGGAGTGTAAGTCTGGCTCTGCTCTCAGCCTGAGATGGGTTTTGAGTCCCAGTGTTACCAGCGCTGAAGCACTGGTTTGGCACAGGTGCCCGGCACTGCCTGTGTGACACTCCCGGGGTTTGGGGACAGGAAGTGTGTATAGGTGAGAGTTGAGGGAGGTAAGATGCTTGATGTGAGAAAGATAAAATGTTGTGGTTTGAGGTTGTGAACCAGCTGCAACCTGACACAGGGTGGTTCATAATGAGACTGTGACTCCTCGCAGATAAAATCTGCAGCTCACATGAAGCAGAACAGTTACATTCTGAGCGTGGATCACTCTTGAGCACCAAAGCTCTGAAGGTAGTTACCTTGGGCAATCCTGAGAACATAACTTTGGCCTGTAACTAACAGAATTTACCTTTGTCTCTGCCCTGCCAGGGACAGATAGAAATAGATGACCAGGTAGAAGGGCTGCAGTATTTGGCGTCACAGTACGACTTCATCGACTTGGAGCGTGTCGGCATTCATGGCTGGTCCTACGGAGGCTACCTCTCCCTAATGGCTTTAACACAGAGGTCAGATATCTTCAGGGTATGTTCATGCATTGAGTACTTACTCTGGTGGTGCAGACAGAATTTTTCCTTTGACAGTGTGACTTCCATGAGTGATCACAGCACAAAGACCTCAGCGCTTGCTCTAGACAAGTTAGGACACAGTGCAATGGTTGTTTTCTTCAAGACTCTTCTATTTGAGTGACTTCAGAGAGAAGTTGCGTTTCTAGCGACTGTTGGGCTGTTGAGCTTGCAATGACTTAACTATGCTGGTGTAGCTCTACCTATCTCAGGCCACCTGTGCTGAAGGTACCTTAGGTAGTGTCAACTGCTGCCCACTTTGTGCCAGCTGAGCTCTTTGTGTTGTGAACTAGGTAAGGGAAACAGTCCTGGCGAAAAACAGCACCTCCCCATCCTCCCTCTTTTTTGCCCTCTTTTTTGCAAACTGATCCATTCCCGGATCAAACTGCCCATGCTGCTGCATAGCAGTGTGTTCTAAAGCAGCCAGGAGGGCAGTCTGGGGATGGGGAGAGGTACTAAAAAGAGGTTCTTGTGCCTGCCTGACTTTAGACCACTATAATAAACAGCCAGACTGCCTTTGGGTAGAGATGTGGGAAGAGCTGGTTATTGCCCTTGAAATGTGTTTTGTTCTTTGTGGCTACTCTTGCTTTCTTTAAGTCCAACCTTAATATTACTGGGAGGTTTAATAATTACCTGTCTCAATCCTTAACAATTGCTGTATTTTTACCTTTACCAAACACCTGCCTTGCAAAGGGGTTTTGGGTGTTTTTGTGGTTGGTTTTTTTTTTTCTTATGGGTCTTTTTTTCCCACAAGCCTCTCTTCAAGCTGGTGGTAGCTATGCAGGGTAGTTTGCTGAGTCCTAGGGAGCTGTTTCTGTTAGACGTGCAAATGGACCCAAACCCACAAAACCCCACAGAATGTACTTCCCTCAGCAGCCCTTGCAGGTGGTATGTTTAGAGTTGCTTCCAATTTACCTATAGGCTCTTCCTGGTTTCCAGCACATGTGGGTCATAGCTGAGCTGTGCTGTGTGTGAACTGGGGCAGGGACAGCGAGGATTGCTTTGCTTGTTCCACAGTTACAGTGGGATGAAGCTGTGGGAGGGAGGGACGTGGCCAGGTCAGGGGGCAGTGTTGTCATTCCCCTCTCTGTGGCGCTGGCAGGTGGCCATAGCCGGAGCCCCCGTCACGCTGTGGATTTTCTACGACACGGGATACACGGAGCGCTACATGGGCCACCCGGAGCACAACGAGCAGGGCTACTACCTGGGATCCGTGGCCATGCAGGCTGAGAAGTTTCCTTCTGAGTAAGTTTGCTTCTGGCTCTTGTCTTCTGTTTTTCCTACCAGGAAAGTTCAGGCCCCATAGGTACATTTTTATCTCCCTGTTGGTATTCTGGAATCACAAATGCTGGCATCAGATAATAATTTAAAAAACCCCAATACCCAACACTAATAAACTTAATACTCAAATGAACGTTTGCATAATTACAGACAATTTCATGTAAGCCCTTTTATAGTAGCTGTAATTAAAGACTATCTTATATGTCTAAAGAAATTACGAACATATCTTCAGTTTGATTAGCGCTTTAGAGCCACATTGAGCTAAACAAAAGTTAGTTGATTGGGATGTTTTTGTATGTTCTGAGGCTCTCTCAACACAGCAGAGCAAGCTGGGGCCATGGGCTTTCTTGCCAAAGAGCTGACAATCAGCAAGGTTTAAGGCCTTGTACTGACCAAGCTAGGAAGCATTGCTGAGAATAACTAAGATATTCAGATAAAAGGTCTGACTGTAATATGCATGTACAGGAAGAACTTTCAGAGGAGGAAGGAACAGGTTTGAGAAATGTATCTATCCAGAGCAGTTTACAACTGAAATCACTGCCTTCAGTGCAAATATTTTTTTCTGAGGAGTGTTTTTGTAGGGATGCGTGTGGACTGTGAAATGAGTGGGATGCTGTCTAGAGCTGTTTGTCTCTTGCTTTTCCTAGACCAAACCGTTTGCTGCTGCTACACGGATTCCTGGATGAGAACGTTCACTTTGCACACACCAGTATTTTGCTCAGCTTTTTGGTGAGAGCTGGGAAACCCTATGACCTACAGGTGAGGCGAGAACCAGGGCATAAAGGTAACATGTCTGTCTTGGAGGAGTCCAGAACTGGAACTTGTACCAGGGCTGTGCTGGACAGCTTGGAATTCTAGAATAAAATGGTAGCATTTGAGCCAAGCATTTTTTAAAATGTTAATATTTTATGAATCAACAAAAAGAAGAATTGGGCGAATAGGCAGTTAAGGCTGTTCCTGAGGAGATCTGCAGCTGGAAGGCAGTGCAGCAGCGTTCATACAGCATGGAACAGGGTTCTGCATTTAATTAAACCCTGCTGGCTCAGTGCAGGTGGAGCCCAGGGATCCCACACCACATGCAGAAGTGGGAATGTGCTCTGGCCAGGAGCTGCCTCTGCTCAGCCAGGCTGATCCCCTCGAGCACAGCTGGATCACAGTGGGTTCTCCTGGGTTCAGGCAGTGGAGGATGAGGAGTGTTAGTTCAGATGCAGAGTTAATGCAGGGACATTCCATGGGCATTTGGAATGTGGCTGTGGGACTGGTTTAAATGTATGCAGCTCCTGTGGATGTTTACAACTTTATTTTACATTTCAGATCTACCCTCAGGAGAGACACAGCATCAGGGTCCCTGAGTCGGGGGAGCACTACGAACTGCACCTGCTGTATTACCTGCAGGAGAACCTGGGCTCTCGCATTGCTGCCATGAAGGCCATGTGACTGACCTCAGAACTCTGCTCCATGGCTGCTCTCTGGACAGGGAGGTGTAGGAAACTAGAGAAAATAGGATGGAACATTGCTTTCTGGTGCCTGCCACACGTACACACCCGTACACACCCTCACAGACACTTTTTTTAAAAGTAAATTTGGTGCCATACAGGAAATTAAAGTACGGTGATCTAATAACTTTAAGTTTAAGCTGTAAATAAAATCCAATGTCTGTGGTATAATATAGTACCATGGGTGTTCTCTTGGGGGACGAGCTGAAACTGAAAATAACGTACTTCTACAGCACCAGATCTTCACTTTTTAAAAGCATTATGGCATAATTGATGTATTTTTACAGTGTGTTCCCTGGTATCTTATTACATAATACTGGATGATTTACTCACTACACAGCAAGAGTTCACCTGAATGGTTACAACTTTTATTGATTTTAAATGCTATCATATAGCTTTTATGCTTCGTGAAAGGGATGTGTCTCACTCCTTAGAAGCTGGTTACAAGTTGGACACATCCCTTGTCTAGATGTTAATTGTTTTTTAAGAAGAAAGATTTTTAAGCTCCCTCTTAACATATTTAAAGTTTGGATTCAGATCAGTTGATGCCAGGTTCTTTAATTCCTTCTCCCCTAGGGTAAATCATTCTCTTTTCTTACAGCAGCTTGAGAACCTATCCTGATTGTACTTGATTTCAGTGGAGAAGTGAATTGATACTTTACTGTGATATGGGCATAACAATCTTTTATTCTGAGGTGCAAACTAACTTAAGTTTAAAAGCTGAAACTGTAAACTTTCAAACAAGCTTCAGAGTGCATCCTGTTGAGATTTTTCCCTGATGTTCACTCTGGAGCTGGGTTTGCAATACTCCTTCCTTACCCTCACATCAGCATGATATAGACATATGCATCCTGTTACAATTTAGAAATTCAATACTCTAATTCCAAGGTCTGCAGAGGATGTGTGGAGAGACCTTACATGTGAGGCAATATGAACTGTTCTGTTGAATTTCCTCATGTATGAGGGGCTATTTCCCAGGCTCGTGCCCTGTCCAGTCCCCTGTTCTTGGGTCCTTTCTAGCACTACTGTGCATGATGATGATGATGCTGTCTTTGAGAACCCCCTTCTGTACAGCTTCAGGTAACCCTCGAGGAATTGCAGTCCCAGTTGTGTTTTTGCTACTGAGGTTTTAACTAAGCAGCAGGCTTGACTGAAAAGCATAAGTGTGTGAAGGCACTTTTAACTGGCAACAGGTAATTTAGGTTAGAAATCCATAGAAAAATATTATCTTTAATCCAGAAAATTCTCTTCTTGGGACTTGCCTCTGAGACTCTGGTAAGTTTTAATGGTTTTCTTAGAAACCCAAGAACTTCCTTTTCTTTCTGTTTTGGTGCTAGAGAGAAGCAGAGCATGATTTTCTTTTCATCTGCTGAAAATCTGGAATCTCTCTCAGTGTTTATGCTCTTAGAACTCCACGTTGTAACCTTGTACTTTCCTTGATTTTGTACTGTTCGGCTTGATCCCAGAACTCTGGGATTTAACAGAGTCTGGCTGTATCGGATCAAACCGCATCGTTTTTCAGTTAAACTGCTGGGCATGTGCACCAAAGCGAGGGGAGCTGGGGCAGTTACGCGGTTGTAAAAGCCGTGTGTGAGAACAGGATCTGGTTTTTGGGAAACACAAAGGAGCCAAAGCCAACAGGTGTGCAGGGAGTTTTTCGGGCTGTTTGTTGGTTTTCAGATCGCAGTGATTACAAGTGGATCAGTTAAAATACCATTAGCAGGTCAATAACGGGTTGATTTTGGGAAGGGCGTGGCACGGAAGGAGCCCAGCTCCAGGAATGTCTTCTCCTAGCAGTTAATTGTGGCTGAAGCAAAGGCAGCATCCCTGGGGACTGTGTTACAGTCAGCACTGAGAGAGGAGCACATGTGCAACACAACAGTGGGTAGAGACAAAAATAAGCTGTTCTTCTGGAATTCCATTGTGTTCCCAGTGTGTTTATGCTGTATTATATATACATATATCTATATCTGTTCATATATACATATATGTATAAAATTACCCACGGATAGTATTCACCTTTTCCAAGGTTGTTTATATTTTGTTCAATATTAAATTAACTTGCTTTTTGGGGGTGTTTTTGTTCTTTTTCTAGAGGTGATTACCCTTGAATGTAAATGTATATGATTTTTAAGACAAAATTGATCCTTTTGTTTAAAAAACAGAACAAAAATGGCCTTCATCAAACACTGCTTTTTTTGGGAACTGAAGAACTAAATGTTACGTGAGTAAACCAGGCTGGGTTTGGATTTGAGGCAGGATGTGATTGTAAGTGCTGACATATAATTCTTAATAATGCATCCTTCCACTGTTTTAAATATATACATCAAAAAGCTATTAAAGTACAACATACTGTAACTGCTCTGTTTTGCAACATAAATTATGGATTCTTTCTTTCCTACCATTTTCTTTTCTTTTTACTGTAGTTAAGCACTTTAAGACCCTGTGCTCTCTTATCCTGTGGAAGTGCTGGAAGGATTTATCACCAGAGTTTTGTAGTTCTTGCAAAAGAGACGCCTTAGATGAAGTCTGATTCCAACTAAATTCCCAGTGAAGAAAGGCAAAACCCCGTTGTGATCGAGACTGCAGAGGTAGGAAGGTGTTAGTGCTGAGGGACTTTGCATCCTTATTTTTTGGGGGGAGTGGTATTCCTGCACCTTGTATGGTGAAGTGTTGGTCTGGCCAAGGACCAGGACAAGGCTGTACCTTACAGTCCTGGAGATGGGAATGTCACTCAAGGAGGTTTCCAGCCTGTTTGATATATGGGATTGTACTTCGTCACTTCTTGCATGTTAAAAAATCTCTTGGTTAACGTGAGTTTTAAGCAGAACTAGTGAGATCCTGGGGGAGCAGGGGAGGCTGTGGAGCAAAAAGGTATGAGGAGAAGCCTTTGCTGTGGCTCCCAAACCAGAGGTTGGTATGTCCCTGTGGAGGCCCCTCTGCCTTCCAGGGCTGTTGTGCCCAGCAGGAGCCCTGCTCTGAGCAGGAGCAGGACTGAGCCTTCCTTGCATGGTGGATATTTAGTTGCACAGGTGTCTTTGAGATGAATGTTTTCATATGTTTAAGAATATATATGAAATATGGGGATCTGAGTGCTGGGATACCGAAGTTGTTGTGTGTTGGTGCCAGCAGTTTCCTCTCTTTTGAGGTGGTTGGGATTGGTTGTGCTTTTTCCTGGTGAAAGTACATTCTTTCACCCCATTTTAATGCAGCTTCCAGTGACGCCTGGTGTGTGTGGGATGTGCAAAGCTGTTGGGTTTCACCTCCACCTCCCTTTGTTCTCAATGATCTCTTTATTCAGAACACAGTAAAATTAGTATCTACCCGGAACTGCTTCATTTTTACAAACTCAATGGAAAAATGAGCTCAAAGCACCAGCAAAGCTTTGAAAATAACTAACTTCATTATATTACATTGGAAAATGCATTCCCTACTTACTAGTGGCATTTGGAAATAGGCTATGGAAAAACTTTCTGAGTGGGATGGTGTAGTAATGCTTTAACCATGGAGCACCTGCGTCTGAACCTGGGTAGGAAATTATGGAGAATTCTCATACTCCGAGTTCCAACCCATATTCCCTGCCAGGAGAAGTGGGTTGTGTTCCTGCTCTGTGTGTCCATGAGTCCGGCTGTTCCACTGCTGCCATGACACCCAAGCCCTGCCGAGGCAATAACAGAGTCTAAGTAAGTGAAACATCAGCCAGGTGAGGCCCCTGCCTTGGGCTGCCTATTCACTTGAGTGCCAGAACCATGCAGAGACTTTCTGTGTGCCCCTTTGGAAGGGGAAGAGAGCTCTTCTGCGGTTTTTACTTGGCTGTTTTGCGCAGTAGAAGTTCAGGTGTTTAATTTGAGAACATGAAGTGCCTGCTGTTTGCGTTAACAAAATTGCATGTCTCACTCCAGTGGGTTTATTGGGCTCCCTCCCTCCCCCCTCCCGAGCTCCATGGCTTTTAATCATGTAAAGTGGAGACATTAGTTTTGCTGCGTTTTATTACAAAACCTTTGTTGCAATAAAGATGCTGCTAAATAAATTGAATTAAATGTTGGGTTTTTTTCCACCCTATTTTCAACTGTCTCTCTCCTTGATTTAGGAGAGCTTGTGTGTAATTAAATCTCTGCCCTTGTTGCGCTGTGGAAAGCAGCAGTGATGTGTGTTTGATGCACGTCGGGTGTTCTGCAAAAGCATCTGCCATGTTTCCTGTCCCTTGTGGTTTGGGAGATGGATACCATCAGGAAAATCAGGCATTTCCTTGGCACAGCGATGTTCCCTCTCCTGAGTGTTTCCATGTGAGTGCTGTTAGCAGCCCTTGGCAGCCACCAGCCGGAGCTGTCGCACCAGGGACTGCAGGACACAGCCTCGCCGAGGAGGGACAAGTGCCACGGGGGAGGAGGTGGCCCTGGTGCCCTGGCAGGGGAACCTGTGTGAATGGAATGGGCAGTGCAAGAGAAGAAATGTCCCTTCATACAGTCCCCTTGTGCTCAGCCTCCTGTTTGTCTCTCTGAGCAGAATGGGCTTTGCAGGCACCCCAGTCCCATGTAGTGCTATCCCAGAAGGTCTGGGGGGGCTCAAGGCAGATACAATTCATGTTTTTACTCATTTCTGATTTTGCCCGCACAGAGAAGCACCCCCTGTTCAGGAGGGGGGAAAGCACTGGCCTGTGCTCTGCCCTTTTCCTATACAAGGTTCCCAGTTTGCAATCCTTTGTGTGCATCCATGGAGGCTTCTGAGACCTGAGAGAAAGGAGCAAAGATTTAGTAAAGTCCTTTCAGGCTAAAGTCATGGTACATTTTTGGTGTTTGGGGTCACAGTGCTGGTCTGGGACAGGATAACAGGAAAATCTTTCCTGGAAGAACTTATACGGCCTGGGCACAATTAACCCTCTCATCATTTTATGGGATTAATAACAAAACTGCAAATGGCGGCTGGGATTAAAGGCCTGTGTTTTCCTCCCCAGCATCAAGTCTTTTCTCAGGATAATCATGTTCCAGACTGCTCCTGCCAACAGACCTGTAGAGAACCAGTGCTGGTTCACTCAAGCTCCTCAGCACAGGCACGCAACACCACCGGGCTGGTCCTACAGGGCTGCACATTTCCCAGGGAATTCCCAAGATCAGGATTTCCTCTCTTAAAAGCAAACAGCAACAGACTGCTCCAATGCAAAAACCAGCAGCAAGGAAATGATGACCCAAAAGCAGCAAGGTAGGAACCTGTGGGAGGAAGGAGTGGTGGTGCAGGGCTCGGACTGCATCCCCTCCCTCAGCTCTTGGAGCCATGCTGTTTGCTTCCTGCTGGAAGAAAAGCCCTTTTGCTTTTCCAACAAAGATAGTTGGAACAATTTGCTTTCACCATTGCCCTCCCTCTTCTCCTTTCTATTCTACTTGCAGTTTCGTTAGAAATAGATGAGTAAATACCACGTACGTTTGTGTGGGAGCTGCGGTGGCTTGTGGTTTTATGATATTCCCCCCAGCTGTGATTCATTGCTTTTTACATTTTTTAATCTATTCCCCCACACCCCCTCCTGCTCTCCCTGTCTCCGTGCAGCCCAGCAGCTGTCGTTATCAGTGAAATGACTTGACATTATTTTGCTGTACTTTGTTTCTATTCATTGATTTGTTGAATGAAAACTATTTATCTGGCACTGACACGCAAGATTGGAGCCTTTCAAGAAGAGGCAACTCTGCAGTATAATTCTGCTCCAGAATGAGCAGAGCAAGAGCTCTGTGTTAAACCAGCCCAGCTGAAATCCCTGGCCCCATGACAGAGCACAAGCAGCGGCTGCACAGCCTACAGAGGTGGTGTATAGGAAAAGCATCTTTCCTTATCCTGCCTGCCCCTTGGGAAGCCCTGCTGGGCTCTTGCCAGAGGCAAATGAGGGGATTTCTTTAAGGCTGGGGATGCAGGGAGGTGCAGGAGGGGAGGCATGTGCTGGGCAGCAGATGCAGTGTCTGTCTGGGGCTCCCAGCATCAGAAGGATGTGGAGCAAGTCCAGAGGAGGCCATGGAGATGCTCAGGGAAGCTGTGGCTGCCCCATCCCTGGAAGTGTCCAAGGCCAGGTTGGCTGGGCTTGGAGCAACCTGGGATAGTGAAAGGTGTCCCTGCCCAAGGCAGGGGGATGGAATGAGATGATGTCTACAGTTCCTTCTGAACAAAACAGTCTCTCATTCTGTGATTCCTCGATTCTGTCTGGGTGCAGATGAGTTGTTCCCCTTGGCATGATGAGCACAGCAGTGCTGGAGCAAAATCCAGACTTGCTCCTTTGCCCCTTTGTCTTCTCCATCCCCTGGGAGTTCACCCCCATTTCAATATCAGGCATCCAGCAAAAAACACCTTCTGGATCCCTCCTGTGATCCAATAAGCCTGGAGAGAGGGTTGCACATCTCAAAAACAGGTGCCAGTGGCTGCTGTGATTTTAGTTTAAAAAAACCCTGGGCACCATCACCTCAAATGCCAGAAGCTGGTTCCCTGCCAGCGCTGCTCAGAAAAATCCCACCTCCTTGGCTCCATCAATACCATCCCACAGCTTGAAGGACAGGTTTTGCCTAGGGAATACACTCTTGTTTGAGGGATTCAGGATCCCTTTTTCCCACAGAGCCCTGGCTCCTTTCTTCCCGGCACAATCAGCCCTCTTGCCGCTTTTCTTGCCTTTTCTTCCACCCCTTTCCCACATTCTGTTCACACCTTCATGAATATTCAGAGGCCATTGGCCATATGAAGCTATTGAGAGCTCTTGTTAACACTCCTCCTAATGACATGCACCTTCAATAGAAAACAAAAACACAGATAAGAGCTTGTTAGCACAGACCCTTGTTCCCCACCTAACAAGGTTTCCATTGACTCGGACACTTGTGGTGACACATTGCTTGCTCTCACTGTTGCCTCTTTTGATTTGCGACTGGCTTTTACCGAGGGGGTTTTTTCCTTCTATTTTTTTTTTCCTTCCTTTTTTTCCCTTTTTAGATTTTTTTTATTGTGCAGTTTTAAGCTAATTAAGAAAAAGGTCAGGCTCCCTGAACAATGAGGAGCGGCGGTACAATGCGCCCCAGGAGAGGCGTGCGCGCAGCCCCGAGCGGCAGGCGAGGGCCGGGCTCCAGTGCCGCGCGCCTGGGAAAGTTGTGCCGCGAGTGGCACAGGAAGAGCCGAGCTTGGGTCAAGAGGTGATTAAAGATCGGCGAGAGGCTCTGAAAAGGAGCTGAGACCACCCGTCGCGGTTCCCAAGGGCTCCCCGGGTCCCAGCCTGGCTGGACATCCGCGATGGCCAAAACACCGTCCCCAAGGCCAGGCCATGGGGTGACACTTCCAAAACATGACCAGGCTTCTGTGAGATGCTCCCAGTGATGCTGCTCCCAGTTTATGGCCAATGTACACGGAGAGCAGAGCCCCACAGCCACATCCCCAGTGGCACTGTCTGCCGAGGGGCTTTTTCCCTGGGACTGGAATCCCATCCGGCTTTGGCAACTCTTTTTTATCCTCCTTCAGTTGTGCTTCGCCTCCCTCCCGCTGTCACGGAGATCTGCCAGGCTTTCATTAGCTGGGCCCACCCATTCGATACCATGAGATGCCTGGTTTGTTGTTGTCGGATTTTTTTGGCCACACTTCATTATTCCTGCTATTATTAGGCTCTCACGGCGTTGTTTGTCATCTTGTCAAGGCCCTGGAGTTTCTATGGATACTGGTCCCCTAAGTGGCCATGCTATCAATTAAGACAGCTTCATGTCTGAACTCTTCCAGGGGACTTTGTGAAGATCCACAGATAATTTTCCTGATTTTCCTGCAGTTCTCTGTTCCTTATGTAGCTACCTTTTCCATAACGACTGCTCGGTCAGAGCTCAGCGTATTCGGGTTTTTCAAGCATCAAAAGGCAGGATTATCTGCTTGGCTAATAGAATTAGCTAGAGGGTGATGGGGTTAATAGTAAACCACCAGATTATATATATATATTTTAAAAATTATATATATATATTTATGACAGGCTGTAATAAATAAGCAATAATGAGATAACCATCACAGTGATGTAAGTAAAAGCACCAGCAAGAAAACCTGCCATGGAATAAAAATATATATGCTTTATTATGGTTTTTTTGGATTCTCTGGGAAGAGGAAAAAGCCTCTTTTTTTTTCCTTTTTTGCTCAGCTTAAGGACAGACAACTGTGCAAAGCTGAGAGGATGCTGAGTATTTCTTCTGAAAACAAGATTGCTGAAAGTTTCCAAATAGAGCAATTTAAACTTGTTTTCTTATGAAAAGCAGCATAAGCAAGCAAAATGAAAAGCATAGCATTTCCACTGGGAAAATTAGACAGAGGAAGATCGTGCTGGGTTGATCAGGACTTTACTGGGAACAGGCTGAGCACAAGGAGCAGCTTTGCTGGGCACTTGGCAGTTTCTCACTCTCCTCTTGCTGTTTCTTGAACACCAAGTATGTTTCCATGGATAAATTTGCTTCACCTACTGATTTTTCTTTCATGGGCATTCTGTCTCCATGCCTGTACCAGCTAATTTTTGCTCTCCCTATGCAGGTGAGCAGGACAGGGGCATGTTGCTGGAGCTCCCCCACTCTCAGCCAGCCACTTCATTTTTCTGTGTCTGTAACCATAAAATGTAGATATTTAATGATTTCTCGGAAGTATCAGGAGGTTTTCAGCCTTTCAGCCAGAGAGAGGCCGAACACTGTTTGCATTTACTCTCTGGTGAGAATTAGTATCTGGGGGCAGGAGGCAGCAGAGAAAAAGGCTTTGATTTGGATTTGAGTTTTGGCCGGTGATTATGATTTTTTATATGCTCTAAACCAGTTTATCTCTCCCTAGGTGGATGTGTGCTGCCAGCAGTGCGATAATATCCATCGAGGGCCGCCCAGAGGTACAAGGAATAAACTCATCTGTTATTAGCTAATACAGGAAAGTGATTCGATATGGGTCTCAGAAGCTGGAGTAGATAAATAGGATGATAAATGTTGGCATTAGCAGACGTGACTGACTCCTCTGTCTCTGTGATTTGGTAGTGCCCAGTAATTAAATAGTTGGAGTTTAATGTATTTTAAACTAGAGCTGCAGCCTGTAAATCACGGAGATTATGCTCTTCCCTGCTGTGCACTCTCTGGGTCGGGAGGAATTCCCATTCCTGTGCCGCAGCTGTCCATGGCTCTGGCTGGGTATTGTATCAGTCAGGACCGGGAAAGGCAGCACCAGCCCTGCTGCTGGCCTTGGGCAGTAAACACATTCCCAGAGCCTTTCCATCCCAGCAGGGCATGTTCTCCAGCCCTGGAAGGATCCCAGCCTGTGTCCTCTCCATCTTGGGTTGTCTCTTCTGTTCTGGCTGGAGCAGCTTCATGCCCATGTACACATGCAAACACACCCCAGGCCACTGCAGAGCCTAAATTCCAGGGGGCGAAGAATCCCAGGGGGGTGATTTCCTCCCCAAACCTGTGCTGTGTCACTGTGGGGGCATCGGCCCCTTCGGCAGGTTTTGCTTTCAGACATGATTTTCAGGATTATTGTTTTCAATTATCCCAATTTCATCATCATATTTCACACCAAGATTTACTTTTCTTTGCAGCCGTACTATGACCTTGTACTAAATTAAAATGGTTGTCTTTTTTTATATACAGGTTGTTCAAGAAGGAAACCCAACCCTTTCCAATGCAGCTTGAAACTGTACTGAACTAAAAGTTACTTTTTCTCTATATACAGAACTATTTTTGTTTCTCATCCTTTATTGGCCAGACCTGACTCTTCTGCTGGAGATTGGTTGTATTATGCTGAGTTTCTCCATTAGCAAAGGACAAATTTAAACATTTCCATGCAATTCAGCGATTTTATACCTTTTAAAACCATTTCTGGATTAGTTCAGGCTTTTACTCAGAAATTTCTCTGTGATAACTGGCCACACATTCAGACAGGGCTTTACCAGAGCCCTGCTATGATGACCCTGAAATGCTGTCTGGAACCACAGCTGGGATAAAACCTGTCCCTGCTCTTCCTGCATATAATTATTTTTAATAAAATCTATTTGTACCTCAAATTATTTCCTCTTCCAAGTATTTTATAATTAAACAATTAATTTTGCTGTAGCATTGCAAGTTATGGTCTCTGAGGTCTGCAGGCTACTCTGCAGAGAGTGGTGGTGAGGAACCTTCCTCTGGGGGAAGGATAAAAATGAGTTCTGTTTTAGCTAAAATAGATGTTTCTTTACTCTTTTGATGAGCAGAAGCTGATGATTGCCAACCCACAGCCTGAAGGAACAACTAATACTGCTTTCAGCAAGATCAGCAGCAGTTTAACGACCGATGAGCAGGAATTCTTGGAGAGGAGTTGTGTTTTGGAAAGTGCAAGGTATAACCTTCCCCACTAGGCTTTGCAGGGAGTTGGATCATCTGTTAATCATCCTGTGGCTTGTTTTTTCCATACACTGTTGCTGTTTTCCTGCCTGTTCCAGGTACAATTGTGATGCACCCTTGTGAAGGGTGGTGCGGGAGCTGCCATCAGAAGCTGAAGGACATGGGGACCTTCAGACTCTCCTGGCTCCATGGTGGACTGTGGTAGGGCTAAGGATCAACCCCCTTTTCCAGGTCCCACTGTAACCCCCTTCTTTCCACGCTGTTGTGCCTCCCTGTGCCCCATCCTTTGAGCAGAGGCTGTTCTTTAGTTGCACGAGGGGCCGTGTGGGTGGGATACACTGCAGGTTGCCCATGGACCAAAGGGATAAACTTTTACAAGCTCTTGCTGAGACTTAGAATGAAGAAGTATGTGAGCTTGTAGCTGTTGGACCAGAGAGGCTGTTTGGATATGAGCAGGGAGCCATGGAAAAAAGATAACTGGTAAGTGTTGGTATAGAGCTGGCAGAGCTGCCCAACAGCAGCTGGAAGATTTTCCCATGATGAAACATCTCTGGAAGAATGAATTCCTAGCCCTGGGTGACCTACAGTCTTAAGTGTTGAGGAGGAATGAAAATGCCCAAATCCTCTCATCCTTGCAGCTGGAAGTTAATTTTCCTCCTGTCTGGTCCTCTACGAAGCAGAGTCCCTACCCTTCCAGCTAATGGCACCTTTGGTTGCTGAAGTTATTTTAGCATGAATAGAAGTGACTCAAAGGAGAGTGGCGTGTGGAAAGCAGTAGAAGCCACCTGGTCTGATACAAAAGGGATTTTTTTAGCCAAGTGAAGTGGTAAATGGAAAATGCAGCTGGATATAGACAAATGCAAAATGGTAATTATGGGCAGCGAATGGAAAGAGGGTGGAAAACAGCAGGAGCACATTAAAATTGGAACAGCCAGAGGGAAGGCAAGGGGTACTGCAAAAATCCCTCAGAGTGATCCAGATAACCCTGGATGGAATGGAAGAAAGTGCCCTCAGACCCTGTTGTACTCCAGCAAAGGAGCCAGGGGAGCTGCAGAGGTTTCCCATGTCGACAGCCAGCCCATGGCTTTGCAGCAGGGAGAGTGAATGTGGCTGTGTCTGAGGAACTGCTCCACACAGCACCTTTGCTCTGGCACCTCTTTTAAAATAGAAATGATGGGTCATTACTGCAAATTTGCTGAGTTAATTCTTTGGGTTTGTGTGTGTGGAGTGGCAAACAGGAAAGCAAAGGGGTCCAGGTTTGCCTGCAGCCATCTTTTATGGTCCAAGCAGCCAATTTTCTGTGTAACTGTAATAAATCACGGCAACAGACACACAGGATGGTGCTGTTTTTATATAATTATTCCATAAATTGCCCCATTTTCTCCCCTAGAAAGGCCTCCCAGTCCCTTCTCTTTGCTGGAGCAGGTTGTTATCCTGCACACAATACGACAAATGCATTTGAAGAACTTACTTTGTAAGCAAAGGGTAAAGAGAAAGAGACTGCTCCTGTTTCCATCTCATGGCTGTTTGCTCCAAGGGGATTTGCAAAGCAAGGGAAACAACCTTACAGCTCAGGAAATCGAGCATGAACTCCAGGACTGAAGGCAAAGCATGGCTGAAAAGCCAATCAACACAGAGCCGAGCTGCCAAGGGAGCAACACAGCCAAGCAAGGCCCTGCTCCTCCTTTACTCCACTCTTCCTTCCACTGGGCTGTGGCTTGGTGGTGCCTCCTGCATTCCCTGGAATTGGCTCCCATGATGAATTTTGAAGTCCCTTGCTGCGGTGCCAAAGGGAAGCTTTGGCACCTCTAAGTTGTCACTGTGCAAGTGGCATTTTAAGTCACTGCTGCGGACAGTGCAAACTCAGCCCAGCAAAGTCACCTTGATGAGCAGTGCCTTCCAAACCATCCCAGCTCCTTCCTGCTCAGATTTGCTTCTGAGAAGCTTTCAGTGCTCTTCTTATTCCTGTTCCGTCCTCATCCCCTGACTAACTCCAGTTTCAGGCTGCTTAGCTGGAAGGCACAGACCAGGGCAGGTTCTGCCTGCAAGAAGTCAGATAAACTGTTCTCCTGTGGGCACTCAGTTTTAAAACTCCCACAATTTGTGTACAGCGGGACTTTGGAGACCTCTTGGATTGGCTGGTGTTTTGATAACTGAGCTTGTGTTGTTTCTCTCTTCTCCTGCCCTGTAGAAGATACTTTTTAAAAATACAGCAAGTGGGAAGGGAAAAAAAAAAAAGACCTTTTTCCAACAAGGATATAAATCTTCCATCAAATCGGCTGTGTCACTAGAGACCCAAAGCTAATAAGTTGATCTTATAGATGTATAATAAACTCATTTATTAGGTTTTTATTTTAGGAGTTGGTGGTATTAATTAGATTGATATGGCCCATAAATCACTTGATTTGGCTGAGCCCTCAGATACTTGTAATTTAAATTAATACAAGTGCATCTTAATTAATCTGATTAAATCCTGGAACAAGCAAGGCAGTGTTTGCAGCATCCAGGAATACATCACAAGAAAAAGGAGTATTTTAAGGTAAAGAAGCTTCTTCACTGGAGGGTCAGTTTTGTTCAGCTGCTGAATCAGGGGACAAGAATGGAACTACAGAAGATGCAACCCAGAAAACAGACACTCTAGCTCTGCCCTGAGACCTGGCAGCTGGGCAGAGCTCATCACAGCTTCTGGACCAGGAGAAGGGCTGAACTTCACAAATTCATGGCAACCACTCTGGTTTCAGGGAGTCCTGACCTTTTTTCATCCTTTGGCAGCAATAAATGAATTCTCAGAAGGTGAGTTTAAGACATAGGTGAGCATAAGCCACAGTCTGATCTCTGTTGTTGTCACAGTCTTGATTTTCTACTCCCTTCAGTGCTGCTGAGAAGAGATAACATTTCTTTCCAGGAGGGAATAATCAATTAATTGGTTCTTCCTTGCTCAAGGGACTGAGACCTTTCCAGGCATGAGCTGCCATGTTCCCCAGGCCAGGAGCAGACCCAGACAGGAAACAGAGCAGGCAGAGGTGGAGGTGAGCTGACATGTCCTACCTGAGACTTACCTGCTCTGCCATTCCCTTCCCATCCCGAGTATTCCTCCTCGGGGATGTTTCTGAGTAGTGGATGGTGATTTTATTGTGACTTGCCTCTAGAGAGGATGGAATGCACCCTCCTGTGGGACATACTTTGCAGGGTGCTCTCGCAGGGGTGCACCCATCTGCTTCCCAGCCTTGACAGTTCCTAAACCTTTTTCAGTTCCCAAACTTCTTTCAAACAGTGTTTCCATCTATTTTTTTTCTAGAATGCTCTGTGCATACAGCTCAAGATTGATGTTCCAAGTCTGTACAGCTCAGGCAGCTGCTGAGTAGCCTTTTCCCTACACTCCTGCTAATTTGCCTTAGTCTAAGTGAGCTCCCCTATGGATAGGAGTGGAATTCAGACCCTGTGGTCCGCCCTAGCCTTGGTTCCTCTGCTGTCCACAAGCTGTCTATGTGGGATGGAGGTACAAGTCTGGTATTTACAGCAGCTCCCTAGAATCTGGATGAAAACCCCTTCCAAGGCTCCCATGGTACGTTTAGCAGCAAAGCACCAGCCCAGGGCTTGTGCAGCCGCAGGTTGTTTCTGTTAGAGTGTGGATGCCATAAAATATATTTTCTTTAAAAGCAGGAGATAATGCTGTTACAGCAGTTGGATTAATCTAATATTCTCCTTCATCTTCAAAAGAGAATTGCCTAAATAGCCAGAGAGAGGCACATTTTATGAGTCCTTCTTAAAGGCTATCAATCAAACCTTCCAAGAAAGGCACTGATGCCCTTTTGCTCACGAGAGGGAAATTGGATTCCCCACGGCTTTGCTTTCAGTCTGCTGTAGCCTTGCCGTATAATCGCTACATCGCAAAGGGTCTGGCCATCATTTTCTTCGACTGGTCTGAAGAAAAAACCCACATGGAGGAAACCTGTAAGAAGAGAGGGAAAACAGCCCAATTAGAGGCAATGATCTCTTAGCTCTCTGCCCTCTCTCCCGCCCGGATGAGGCAGATGTAAAACAATAGCTTTATTTGTGCAAGTTTTAATTGGGTAGTTCAAAGGAAGCAGCGAGGTTCTTTTGATCTCTTGGTATGTTTGAATGCCACGTTGCAACGGTGCCTGCTGGCCACGGCAGTGACCTCTTGTGTTAATTAGTGTTTATCTGAAATCGAATTAGCTCACAATTGGGAGAAAGCAGAGCGAAAAGCAGGGGATAAGCGCAGATTTGTGCAGTTCTCAGTTAGAGGTAAAAGCAGGTCTGCTGAAGTTGACGTTAAAATAACTCAGAGAACATTACATTTTTGCTTTGTTTTTCTAACACTCTTGGTCAGATGGTCCCATTTCTCTTCCTAATACCCTGTGCTGCGTTCATCTTTGCTGAGTCTGCTGGTCCGCGCCGTTCATTGGAACTTAAACCATAAACCAACACTGCACAATGATGCATTATTTATAGCAGACCGAAGGCCGTGAGGCTGACAATAGTGCAAAGCTTCTCTTTCTTGTGGTCAGTAATCCATAAATAAATACATCATCTATTTAGGTTTGCAGAACCGTCTGATGGATGGGAATAGCCTGCATTATACAACAAGGGCACCAAGGACCTTGTGAAAGCCACCACCTGTTTTTGGGGCAAATTGGCCATTTCTGAATAAACTCTTGATGGAGACAGCGGGGTGTGAGAGCTGGCCAGTCACCTTTCTGGTGCTCATCTGGGAACTCTCTGGAAAGTAAAGGGAAATGGGGTTTAGAAATGCATAAAAGCATCAGGTTCTCTGAGTGAAATATTAGCAAGGACAGAATTTTATAGCTAAAAGTATCTCACTGGACAGGTATATAATCCCAGTTTCTGAGCAGAGAATAGCCACGGTTGTGGAAATCAAACATCTGTCCAAACATCCATGAACATTTGCAGGTCTTCAGTGTGTTGGACTGGCTGAAATCCCATCCTCAGATCAGATCCAGATCCCAAGGTTTTTCAAGTGCAGGATTGGTTATATTCCAACCTTGCTTTTCACTCCTAAGCTGGCTTCAAGTGTCACCAGGCTGGATTTTGCTGCTTGCCCCCGCAATGATCTCATCGCTGTGGGGCAAGGCACCCCAAAAATGCCACGCTGGCACTTACTCCATGTCTTTGGGTGTACAGCACTATATTTTCCAGGATTAGCCACAAGAGGGTGGCATGAGGATGTGCTCCAGGCAACCTCCCTGCTTCGCCGCATGGCATTTTATAGCCAGCTCTGTAAATCCAATAAAACTTTGGAATAGATCCTTGGTTTTGGCACATGAACACATTTCCCACTACAAATGAGCCTGCTGGGTGTTTCTGACGGCAGCCCTGACTGAGCGTATTCCTTGATGTTACACGTGTTCTTTATGCCTAAACCCTGCCCCAGTTAGTGGGTACCGTAGCATATAAAATTTAGACTATTTAGGATCAAAACTTTTATTGGTCCTTGGTAACTGCTGTAGGGAGAAGTCCAAAGGTGTTGTTTATGAGAAAATATTATTTTTCCTAGCCCTGCGTGTTTACAAGACAGCGATGTTCCACATGACTGCTTTATAACACACTGGGATGGTTCTAGGAGGTTTTTATTTGGTTGTAGCTGACAGTGAATGAGCAGGTTAACAAATACGCACAAAAAAAGTCTCAGTGACAGCAAGGGAGAATAACTGAAATGAAACAGATTCATTTCATCTAAAATCTCAGCCTGGATTGTCTTGGTGTGTTTTTTTCTGAATTGGACTGTCAGCAACCCAACCCAAATCCCTCGTCTCGAATGATCACACAATCCCAGAATGGTTTGGGTTGGAAAGGACCTTATAGATCATCTCATTCCAACCCCTGCCATGGGCAGGAACACCTTCCACTAGACCAGGTTGCTCAAAGCTCCATCCACCCACCCTGGTCTTGGACACTTCCAGGGATGGGGCAGCCACAGCTTCTCTGGATAACCTAAGTCAGGGCCTCACAGGGAAGAATTTTTCCAGATATCTAATCTAAACCTACTCTCTTTTAGTCTGAAGCCACTCTCCCTTGTCCTGTCATTCCATGCTCTTGTTAAAAGTCCCTCCCTATCTTTCTTGTCGGCTCCCGTCAGAATCAGTCGATCTGTCACTGTGTAAGGCAAATTTGCATTTGATTTTGCAAAGCCTCACCTGACGTGGCTGACAAGTCCCAGGAAGAGCAAGAACCAGGGCACCAGGACATCCAGGCAGCAATACAAATCAAAGACACATTAAAAAACCACTCCAAGTTTGATGCGCAAAGCTTTGTAAATGCTGGAGTTTTTGTACCTTACTTTAACATGATAGTTTTCCATGTGCAGGCAGAGGGATGATGTCGGTACTTAGAATCCACCCTACCCTCATTCCTGCTCCATAGCCTGGCACTGTCTACATCATAACTCCCCCATCCTGGATCCGTGCAGGTTTCTTCAGGGTGTGAGTCTCTGCTCACCCGCGGCTCTGGCTGTAGGACCAGGGCCCTTGCACGCAGAAATCCCTTTTGCCGTGAATATATTTTAAATACAAGCTTCAGAATCTCATTACGTGCTGCCTTTTCCATTCGTTTTCCTCCTAACAATGCACCTGCCAATATCTGCCCCTGAGCTCCATTTTAAGCAGCGTTTTCCATAGTTAATGTCACACTCTTGCTCCCAATCTATCTTTGGCAACTGCTGACTGCCTGCAGCAGGACCAGAGGAAGAAGGAAAGCCCTCCCTGGGTATAACAATAACACAACACCCATTCCTGAAAGAATGATGAGATAGGCTGTGTAATAAATATTTATAAGGGCAAGCATAATGAAATGGATTTGTAGGATGCTGAGTCTCCCTTAGGGTTTGGTCATCACATGTTTTTTTCCTCTTTTCTTTCTTCCCTGTGATACGGAATTGTCCTGATGTCCCTGGGTTGTTGAGCAAATTGCTCATTGTGTTGCTCACTTACACAATGCATGTTATTATGTGCAACCAGCTGCTCCTGTTTGGCATTGCTCACGCATACGGAACAGGAGGCTACCGTCACTTTCCTCGTCTGGAAGTCAGTGTTCCCTCCAGCGTCAAAGTTGCTGCCAGACCAGAAGAAGTCTGGGACCAAAGTAAGTCCTGGTGGTAAAGGTCCCCGAGAGACTCCTTTTCTGGGAAGACCAAGGTTGAAGTCTTGCAGTGAGTTTGAGCTGATCCAGCTTTGTACTGCTGTTGAAAACTTCCTCATGTCTCTTCCTCATTGCTTTCCTTATGCTGGCACTAACTCCTGAGTGATTGCACAGGGAGCTGGAGCACGGCCCTGATTTTGTTGTTAATGTTGTCGCCAATTAAGTTTTCAGCACCATCCTTTCCTCTGTCCAGCTCCAGGCCCATTCAAGCACTAATGCCGTCACAAAGGAAAGAGCAGCCAACTCTTCTGGTAATTAGAGCTGCTTAAATCCATCATAAAATGTCAACCTCAGCACTGCAGACACGTCTGGAGCCAGGGATGGTCAGAAAACGGAGCAAGGCTGTATTTGAGACTGGGAAGTTTAATCCTGCTCGGGAGAGAAAGAACCTAAGTTGTGAATCTTCTTGCTCCTCACTGCTTTCTCTCTGAAATAGCTTCCCCCTGTTGTTCAGGTTTCTTTTAATTTAGGGTGTCTTTTTTGGAGCAAGTGGTGTTCTTTACATGCATTTGTTTAGTAACTTGTACAACTAGATCCTGGTAGTCTGAATCCCACAGCTGCCAGCTGGAAGTGGACCTGGGCTGCTTCATGTGGGTTTGGATTCAGAGTCTGGAGAAGTTCTGGTTCAGATCCCTCTGTAATGTGTTGCTGTGCTCTGAGATCTCATGCATGACACCAGCCTTTCAGAAGCATGGACCCCCCCTTGGCTACAGGCTGCCAAAAAAATGAGGCTTTTGACACTTAAAATGGGACTTTACACCCTAAAAATGTGTCTTTGGATGTTCAAAATGACTGCTGAGCTAGATAAATTTATAGCAGCTTTTGCTGGTTTTCCCTAGTGGGATATTATTCCTGGGATCTTATACAAAGCAGGACATGTGTATGATACACCGTCCATACACCTGACTCACCAAAAAATTTTTGTAGCACAGAAATAATGTCTCTCAAAGGGGGAACAAAAAGCTGAACTACAAACACCTGCCACTTACTGCTGCTGCTCTGCCCGTCACATTTTCTTCTTTCAAAGTAGCAGAGGTTTGCAGGTATTGAAAGGCAGAAACACCTCATCGACAGGAACAGGAACGCTGGGGAGTCTACAGCACATAAATGGGGGTTTTGCTGCCCTAAGTATTGGGGCAGAAATGCCATTGTCTGAGGAGGAAATGTCCCTTCTGTTGGCATGGCCGCTGTCACTTTGTTCTTTATGGACTGACAGCCAGAGAGTTATCTGATCCTTCCCAAATCTTCTAAGTGGCTCTTTAGCCAGGCTCTCCTTCTGTAAGTGCCACAGGGAATCATTTCACCTCTGTGAGCAGATGCTGGGACTTGGTGTTGCTCCTGCAGAGCACAGGTGTTGTCAGTGTGAAGGAGCCAGTGCTCCGGGTGATGTTTCTGCCGCCTTCTTAGTTCAGGGGCTGTTTGCCAAGTCGTCTTTTTTTCTTTTCCCCAGGGACAGATATTCAAGGAATATATATGTTGCAAGCTTGGGTTTGTCGAAATACTGGTTTAATTCCTGTTTTCACAGACATGCAGGAAGACAAAGAGGTGCCACGGAGGAATCAAGTAACACTAAGATCAGTGTAGGTAGAGAGCTAAGACGGGGGTTAGACCTGGGTTTTTCAAAGCCTGGTCTAACCCTGGCCTGCTGACATGGAGCTTGGTCAACACCTTAGCACAGCCAGGTGCTCTTAGCCAGAATATGCAGTGTTTTGCAGACCACTAGCAATTTTCCTTATTTATACTCTGCCAGACTTGCCTGACTGGAAGGTAAAGTTTTTCCTTGCTTAAAGGGAGGGAGAAATGTCTGGGATTTGAAGAGAAAAGGGCAGGGGTGTGTCTGAAAGAAACCACTGGTGGACACAAGTAGATATTCCTTTACAGCCTAGTTAAAGCAATTTGACAGCACCCTTAAAACCACTTCACACATAAAGGAGCACGTGGGAAGGACTCAGAGAGAAAGAAGGGTTTGTGGATGACATTAATCTTTACCTCCATGCTGGACTAGTGCAGAAGGGAATGTGGATATTACTACCCCCTTTTCTTTCCACAGGGAGATGAGATGTTACAGGAATGGGGTCAGTGGAATGCTGTGGCCTTATTACACACTCCTGCCCAGCAAGGTGTGCAGTGAGTGCCCACCTGATGCTGGGCAAAGCCCCCCTGCACCACTGTCCAGAGTGGGGGGCTGCTGCTTCCCAGGGCTTGTCTGTACTGGCAGTGCCAAGTATGAACTTAAGAGTTGCATAACTCACACTCATGGGAAACCTGCTTCCCACCACACAGCCCTTCTGGTTTCATTTAAGTTTTTATAGTTCATTATACAAGCTAATAAATAGGAGGGTCTGGATTAAAAAGGTTTCTTTTTCCATATTCTGCATAGCTGAAGCCCATCTGCATTCCACACTGCTGTGATGAAACATCTCTGTGTGCTGGGCAGCTTTGTACCCTTTTGGAGGGCAAAACAGACCCACTCCAGATGAGGCTGCCCTTGTGTTTGGTGCCAGGTACCACTGCTGAAAGAAGGACTTGATGTCACTTGCCCTCAGGACTAAACCTGCACCTGTGGCTTTATGCACAGACATGTGGTACGAGTTTGTGTCTGGGACCCAGCCAAGCCAAACTGGGAGGCAGCAACTTTGGACTCCATCTCTCATCTCCTTGCCTCATTTCCACTGCTTGGCTCAGCTGGTGGATAGGTCCTGCCTCTCTCCGCAGCGATGGGGTGCGGACATGCCACACGATGTATTTTATTTGCTTTATTTTTACAGACGGCTGAGAAGCACAGGCTAGGCTTTGGCGACCACTGAACGATATACCCCTGAGGGAGCTGTGCCTCGAAACTGAACCCCACCAAAGCCATCGCGGTGCGGTCACTGGTGTTCGTTTGCCTCTGCTGCCCAGCCGGGCTCGGCGCGGTGAGCTCCGGCTGCCCCGACGGACAGCGGGGCCGGGGAGGCGTCCCCGGCAGCACCGTGAGGGGCGCGTGGCGGCGGGAGCGGCGCGGCGCCCTCCGCGCTCAACCGTGGCAAACCGGGAAAAAAAGAGATGGGGGGCCTGTGGAATTTTAATTTTAAAAGCCACATAAAACGTTATAAATGTTTGTGGCTTGCGGAGCTGCTGGCGGGCAGAGGAGTCCCGCACCTGCCGTCCACCCCCTCAGGGAGCGGGGCCGCTCCCAGGGCCGGCTGAGGCGTCCCTGGGCAGCACCGTGAGGGGAGCGCGGCGGCTGGAGGCAGCCCGGTGCCCTCCACGATCACCCGTACGAAACCCGGAAAAAAATACTAAAGAGATTGAAGAAAAAAATTATTTTAAAAACCCCACATAAAATGTTATAAATGTTTGTGGCTTGTGGAACCGCCGGCGGGCGGAGGAGTCCCGCACCTGCCACCCCC